>CATIWF010035135.1:0-17395 GCA_949630135.1 Balakata baccata
ACAAATACATCAATCAAATTATTAATACTATTATTATAAAGAGAAAGAAATATGAAATTATTATCAAATATCAAATTATTAATATTAGATTATTTTCCAATAAAATTGTCTTTTCTAAGCATATCTAGACAAAAAAAAAAAGAGAATAAAATAAGTAGTACATAATAATCATATCAATTAATACAAACCATATTTTTGACCATCACTAATACCATTCAATATGAAAAGTTAAAAAGAATGATCCCAACATAACAAATACTAATATAATAGGACTATTGAAAAATTTTCAAATATTAAAATAATGTCAAATGTTTCATTATTTTGTTAACTAATAAAAATGATATAAAATATATAACAACATATAAGTATATGACCTAAAAAAAATATAATATACAGAAATATTAATATATGAATAATATAAGATATGATATAAAACATAACATAAAACATATGAAATATATAAAATATATAAATATAAAAGAGAAGATAAATTCATCATGATCATATATATAACATAATAGAAGATGAAGATAAATATGTTCATACACAAACACACAAATAAAAAATAGAGAAGTTTATGACATATAAAACTTTCTTATGATTATAGACATCAAACATAATAGAATTTGAAGATAAACAAGAAATCATTTTTACATGCAATGATTTATTAAATTTATTTATTATTATCAATTGTAATAAATAAAAACCATGAATAAAACCTACTTTATTACATTGTGGAGAAAAATCGTGCTGATATCATGTTACAAATATAAGTAACTAAGAAATAAAGAACAAAATAAGAAGATAAAGGAAGAAGAAAATAGAGAATTAGAAGAATATTTTCACATATAAATTGTTCATTTTCCAAACATCTATTTATAGGCATTTAAAAGTCATGAATTACAAATTTAATTGCATAAATAAAACACAATAAAAATTAATAATTAACCTACATAAAAAAAATTATAAAATTAGAAAGTTATGATATCTAAAATTCAACTTCAAAATAATATTTCATAACAAATTTGACATATTTAACTTACAATTGAAACCTCGAACATGTCTTGGGCCCTCGGCCACTTTCCGTACCTAGCATATTTCTTCGTACAATAGGCTGAGTCCTATTCGAGCGATCACTACTAAAACTACCAAGAGTCCGTTTAAAATTGAGTTTTGAAAAAATATTTTTTACAAAAAAATAAAATTTTTTTGAATTTTTAATTTTTTTAGGTATAAAAACTGTTTTTAATATAAGTAGATAAATAAATATTTTTTTAACAATAAATTTGAAAAATCAGTTTATAAAAAATTTAAAAAATAAACTAATTATATAAAAAAATTCAAAATATACTTTTAGAACATCTAAACAGTAATATTAAATATCCTTGTAGCAAGCAAGTAAAAGAATTGGAATTGAAATTAGGAAATAATTAATTAAACTATAAAGGCAATCGGACACTTTGGTTATGCAGTTATTTTAAAATTTAAAAAAAAACATTTCGCAGATATTCAAAGTCTTAAGGAATTATCTAACTAAACACTCACTCACTCAAAAAAAAAAAAAAAAAACACTATAAAGGGAGATACCATGACCTATTCTATTGACCTGAGTTAATTAATATATAATATTAGAGAGAAAGATATTTTCTTAATTTTGTGTTGCTCAAAAGACAAAGGGTAAAACAACTTTAAGTACATTTAAATATAACACAACACAGTACACATTTGTACTTCAAAAAGGTTTGTTTAACAATTTAGACAACCTGTTTTCGTCCGTCTTCCCCTTGCATGTTCTCTAATCTCAAGCACATATGCCGTCTTTTCTTTTTGATGGACAAGAAAAGGTACCCATTTGTCGAGAGTGAACATTCACTAATTCAGTTACCGAACTAAAAAAAATTTCGGCAATTGAATACTAAATTTTTCAAGAAAAACTTCATTGATTATCTAAATGAATGACCGAATCTTTAAATTTTACTTAAATTTATCAATTCTTTTAATTTATTTAATCGTAATAAAAATAATATATAAATTAAAATATCACATAAATTAAAATAACATGTTTTTGAAATAAAATAAAAAATATATTTGTAACAAATATAAATATCATAATAAAATTCATAAATATTTAAAACTTAAAATTAAAAATATAAAATTCAGTTATTACCGTAGTAAACTACAGAATAATCGAAATGGTTCAAAATTTACTATTGTTTACTGAACCAAATTTTTTAATATGGTAATCGGTTACCGAATTTTAATAGTTTGATTCGGTAATTTGGTATAATCAAATAGTTGCACATCCCTACATTTATCTAAATAACTCTTTTTTTTTTAATTCAGTTCATTTTAAAATATTAAAAAATAATTAATTCTTTGAAGTATTGATCAAATACATTGATACAAAAAATTTTCCATCACTTGTTTATATGTGCAAATTCTCAGTAGATAAAGTTTTACTTGCCTTTGTTTTAAGGCATTTTAATATCTATATATAATGTTTAATATTATAGATATTAAAATGTTTGAACTGTTACAAGAAATAGTGCCTCTCCCATTTTTGGCAGTGTTTGGAAGAAGTCTTTTTCGGAAAAAAAAATATATATATATTTTTAATATTTTTTTATTTTTAAAAAATTAGTTTTAAATAAAAACAGATAAATAAATATTATATTTTTTTTAGAAATAAATTTTTAAAAAATTAATTACTTAAATAAAAAAAATTAAAAATCTATTTTTTGGCAACAATTTCAAACACTCCCTATATATACAAAATATATTTCAAGCACTTGTTTCCTATGAAGATTGGTTGTCTTGTATCTTTGTGATTCCCTTTTTTTTCTTTTTTTCATTTTCACTACAAGAAACCTCTTTGGATTTTCCTCAAACTTTTATTGGGAAAGACATGCAATAAGTTACAAACTCTGCAATGCTAAGCAATTTATTTTATCAAAGATTTCGACCTACCTCAACTGAGCAAAAGCAAAATGTACAATTATTAATAGATAGCACACTAACATAAAGAGGATGTGGATGATATATTCTCTTTCAATTTAATAAAAGATTTTGAATTCGAATTCTATATATGCAGATATTTTAAAATTTATGAGGAAGTATTTTACTATCTTTAAAATTTTACCTTATACTAGTATGATTTATTTCAGTATGTGGTCCTAATTGACTGATCGATAATATATATGGTCTAGCATAAAAAAAGTTCATATACAATAATTTTCTTGTTTTCGCTAGATTTACTATCTCATCTTCGATTTATTATTGATTTATTATTATTATCTTTCTCGATAATCAAAATGTATAATTAGGACAGTTTTACCAGCAGTTTAACTATTCTAGCTTTCTTAATAAATCCAAAACTCGTCCCTTGTAAGCAATATCATCGATTTCGTAAGCAACTATATAAATTCCCACACTTTATACTGTCTGTCACTATACACATCGTGTTTGACATCATTTCGAAAAAATGTTTTTCGAAATTTTTTTTATATTTTTAACTTTTTTTTTTTAATTTTGAGAATTATTTTTTAGAAACAAGTAAATAGATATTTTTTTTAAAAATATATTTTAAAAAATAGTTTTTAAAAAAATTAAAAAAAATCAATTAATTAACTAAAAAAAGTTTAAAACTTGCTTTTAAAATCCCTATAATAATTTCAAACACTCTCATAGTTGGTCAAGTAAACGAAAGTTGCCCTTTTGCACAAATTTAAATTAAATTTATTTTTGTTAACGACAACAATTTAAAGTATTTTCATTTGTAGAAATTAAATAATATCTTGAAATCAAATTTTATTATCACTAGTAAAAATTTATTATCTTTTATATAGTAAGTGCAACAAAATATATATATATATATATATTGCAAAAAATATTCTTTCTCACCTAAATCATCAACGATGGATTTTCGAAACCAGTGAAAATTATAATCTTACTTACATTTAGTGCACAATATTCTTAAATTTGTGTGTTTGAATTAATTTGGCATGAACAATATATATTTTAAAACGATTCTTTAGCATAAACTCGACAAGAACAATAAAAAATGGAAAAAGCACACAACATTAAAAGTGATATGAAAAAATAATTACAATTATAATTAAAAAAAACTAAAATAGTTTTAACATATACGAGTGTCTTAATTACAAGATTACAGTGAGGACGCCGAATAGAACAAGTCATCCTTGTTTCTAACACCAGCACTTGGCGCTTTCTCATTAGAGCCGGCCCATCTTCTCCTTCCTCCTTATATTACTCTCCTTCCACCTTCTTCTTCACTTCCATTTTTCTTTTCTCTCTTTCATGGGTTTTGCTTTTCCTTCAAAACTCATCGAGATCCCATCTTCGTAAGCAACATCACTGAACCAAGATATCAGCTTTTTAATTTGTTCTTTGGTTAACAGGAAAATTAGGAAATGGACAGGCTTATTAGCTTGGAGCCATCAAATCTTGTGGCCATCAGGATTGAGCCTGGTAAAAAATGCTATGGGGAGCTCACTCTGCGGAATGTTATGTATACTATGCCGGTGGCTTTTAGGATTCAGGCGATGAACAAGTCTAAATATACAGTGAAGCCACAGACAGGAATTATATCTCCTCTTGCTACTGTTACTGTGGAGATCACTTATCATCTTCCTCCTGGTTTTAATCTTCCAGAAATATTTCCTCACTGTGAGGATCAATTTCTTCTGCACAGCGTGGTTGTTCCTGGCGCTTCAATCAAAGATCGCACTTCCAATTTTGATGCCGTTCCTCCTGATTGGTTCACTGCCAGGAAGAAACAAGTGTTTATAGATAGTGGAATCAAGATTGTGTTTGTTGGTTCGCCAGTTCTTGCTCAGTTAGTTGCTGATGGATCAATGGATGCGATAAGAGAAGTTCTTGAACGTAGCGACCCATCTTGGAAACCAGCTGATTCTGTGGATTCTAATGGACTATCTTTGCTTCATATAGCCATAGCTCAAGGCCGGCCTGATATTGTCCAGTTACTTCTCGAATTCGAGCCAGATGTGGAGCTTAAAAGCCTGACCGGTTCGAGCCCGCTCGAGGCAGCTGCGCGGGCTGGTGAGGCCTTGATTGTTGAACTTTTGTTAGCTCGTCGAGCCAGTGCTGAAAGATCAGAATCCTCTATTTGGGGTCCTATCCACCTCGCAGCCAGTGCCGGCCATTTAGAGGTCTTGAGGCTTCTTCTGCTTAAAGGAGCTAATGTTGATTCTAGTACTAAAGATGGTCTTACTGCTCTTCATCTTGCAGTTGAAGAGCACAGAAGAGATTGTGTTCGTCTTCTATTAGCTAGTGGAGCTAAAGTCAATATCCACGACGCCACGGAAGGCAACACCCCCTTGCATATAGCTGCAAGGATAGGAGATGAGAGCATGATTAGACTGCTATTACAAAAGGGTGCTAATAAATATATTCGTAACAAGAGTGGTAGAATAGCCTTTGATATTGCGGCAGAATACGGCCATAGTCGCCTTTTCGATGCGTTGAGATTAGGTGACAATTTATGTTCCGCCGCTAGGAAAGGAGAGGTGAGAACTATACTCAAATTGATTGAAAGTGGGGCAGAAATCAACGGTCGAGACCAGCATGGATGGACTGCATTGCACAGAGCAGCATTTAAGGGAAAAATTGAAGCTGTTCGGGCTTTGCTCGATAGAGGTATAGACATTGACGCTAAAGATGAAGATGGATACACTGCTTTACATTGCGCAACGGAGTCAGGCCACGCTGATGTGATAGAATTATTGGTCAAGAAAGGTGCAGATGTTGAAGCCAGGACTAATAAAGGTGTCACTGCTTTACAAATCGCTGTCTCCTTGCACTATGCAGGCATCACAAGAGTGCTTATTCACAGTGGTGCTGCTAAAGATGGCGTCGTGCAAATAGAACCGCCGTTGCCAATTCCTTTCTATAAAGTGGTGGAGAAGACAGTCAAGAAAAGGCAGAGTAGGGCAAGAGCCTTAAGGGGTAGCTTCGATCGATCAATGCCATTAGCTGTGCTTTAGGGATATAGCTTGTGAATTTGGAGATGATGAGTTCAATTTTTTGGCTTTCCTCACATTCAATTCAAAGCTTAAAAAAATTGCTGTTTTGGGAGGTAAAGACTGGAAGAATTTGTACTCATAATCATTGAAACATACCTGTTCATTCTATGTATGACACATAAGGTAGATACATATACATATTTTGTTAATCAAATAAAAGGAAATATTTCAGAATTAATCTTTTTACATATGAATGATATTGCGAGTTTTATCATGTATAATTAAAAATTTATTTACACGAGACTTTTTAGTTTTACTAAAAATTTCAAGTTCGAGTTATAATAAATAGCTACCTTTAAAACTTTTGAGATAACACTTAATCACCCTTCAAGATTCTACTAATCACCCTTTGGATACCAGATTAAAAAAAAATATTAGCAGCAATCACATTTGTTTTGATTGATATGAACCAGTAATTAATATGATAGTTGATAGTGATACAAATACATATAGAATTCATACAATTATTGATACTACATATCTTGCTTAAGATAATCCAGCCAAATAAAGCTGATACCGCCGATATCCATCTAATAACGGAAAACCGTAAAGCACAAAGTTTATTATTTTATATTATATATATGAAGAATATTTTATTAAGATGTCAGTTTCATAATTAATAAAGTTTAATTTAACAATATAAATCAATAAGAATTCGAATTCAAATTCTTAATAAAAACCCTTGAAATAAATGTCAACTTCCACAACCATAGGTAGAAGATTTGATTGGGAGATTAAAGGTAGATTATATATTGTTCCATCCGCTCTATTAGCCTAATAAATTATTAAATTGAATTAATTACAAACAATTCCCTTGTACATATTGTCAAATAGACTCTGTACCAAGGGCTCGAATTATGACTCAAGAAAAAAAAAAAACCATTACCATATCATTTCATTTTTTTAAATACATGTATGTAGTGTAAACAATAAATATATAAAGCGGCTAGTGTTCCTTAGTGATAGAAATATAATTAAAAAAAAAGGAGCCTAAATATTCAATATCTAATTGGTTGGTAAATATTTATAAGGGAGAAAAAGAAAATAGCTAATTATTTTAATATTTTTAAAATATTCACTAATGAGAGACTTTGATAATTGATTATCTTAATAAAGTTTTTGAAAAATAGTTGCCATGATTCATTCGGTCAAGTGTTCGTCAATATATAAATGTTGGTTGTGGACCTGAGGTGCAACTATGGCATGTATGAGGCCCAAAGAATCCATGTATAGTACAATTAATTGAGAAATTTTCATACTAAAATTTAAATGTTTTTTTTTTAAATTTATCAATAATTTTTTGTCTTTCATCTATACCGAAATTATTTTCATTTTTACCGATCAATAAAGACATGATTCTTTTATTATTCTCAGTTTAGTTTCTCTCATAAACTTCTTTCACAACGTAGATGAAATATTGACTATTTAGAAAGAAGAATAAGATAATTTTCGGTTAAGGTTGCGAGTGGTTGTTGAAAAGATGACTGGTGCTTCAACTTTCATGACATTTCTTCTTTTTCAATGTTTGTTTCAATTTTTTCTTTTAAAATTTTTTTAAATGGATTTAAATAAATTTTGATTCTTGTTTAGTTGAGTTTTTGTTGATTCGTTATTGTTTGTTGAGTGATTTGTTCATTTAATTGTCATATGTCTGGGATAATTTTTTTATTATTTATTTTTTTGGTAAAAATTACGAAAATATCCTTAAGATATATCCAAATTATTTCAAAATATACTCAAAATATTTCAAAATAATTCCTTTCAGGGAATTCATTGAGAATTCTTAATATATACCTAAAGTATTATTAAAATATATCCAATATATTCCCGAAATATTTCTAAAAAATTCCTAAAATATACCAAAAATATCCTCATGGGGTATATCCACGGTATTCCAAAAAATATATCAAACTGTTTATTTGAAATTTTGTAATGTTTTGAATTTTGATTGAATTCTATTATTATTCTTCTTTAATTATTTAATTGTTCTTATTCTTTTGTTGGTTATTGATGAAAATTTAACTAAAATATCTCCAAAATATATAGTATGTGCATATTTTGAAATAATTTTAAAATTTTGGTACTGTTAAAAATATTTTTCAATAAAATTAAAAAAATATTAATAAAAGATAAAATTGTAATTATTCCTACTTACAAAAAAAATTCCCAATTAATTAGGAACCATTTTGGGCCTCACCCATGGCAGAAAGCAGAACCAAAACTCTCATTACCTCCTTCTCCTTTGTTTCCTTTTTCCCCTTTCTACCACAGCCTACACCAAAGCCTACTGCCCACCCCACCAACCCAGCGCCGCTGACTCCTCTGTTGACCCCAGTTCATTGCAAAGTGTATGGTGATGGACGAACCTTCGACATCAGTCTTCGGTTCATGTTGTTGATGATTGGGGATATTGGTGGGGGGAAGAGAAGTCTGCTCTTGAGTTTGACTTCCAACACTTCGAAGGATCTCTCGTGTGCTCTAGTAGAAAAAGCTGCATATAGAAGCTAGACGGCGAGCAAGTCCGCTAGATGTAACCGGAGGTGGGGGATGCGAGCGCCGCCATTTGGTAATTTAGTAAGATTGTTGGTGCGACGTCGCTATATGTAAGGTAGAGGCTGAAATGTGGGGGATAAAATGTCAACTTAATCAGAAGGGTACATTTTTGAAATATAAACGATAAAAATAAAAAATAGAATATGTTTGATTACATATGGCCAGCCAGTTGAATAATAATGACAGCATGAAAACAAATACTGGTTTGAGAATGTCGTTCTTCAAAATAAAATGAAGAGTAAGGGAAAGGTAACAATCAAATGGTTGGTGGTGAAAGAAAGAAGCATATATATATATATAAATAATTTTAAGGTGGGTTGGTAGGTTTTTTTAGGTATTTGTCAAAAATCTCGACCAACTCGAATGAATCTGATGATGTCGTTTTGTAAAGATAATTCAACCCTTTTAAGAAAAATAGAACATCTTTTACATACGAAATGCCTCAATTAATAAAAAATTTAGTTTATCTTTTTTTTTTGAAAGAAAATTTTTGTTTATCTCATCATAGCGTTTTGTATTGTATGGTTCACTTGAAATTCGAATTTAACATAAGGAATTTTGCTAAAAATCAATTACTATATTTCTATGACATCTAGACACTATTTTAGTCTAAATCAAATAAAATACAATTCAATTATACAATTTATGAAATCTTTTGGATTGGTAGCGAAACTACGTTCATTTGATAATGGATAAACTCCCTCAACTTTACAAAAATATATATGATAATATATAAATTCATAACATTTTTTAATATTTGTATTATATAAAAAATATTAAAATTTTAATATATAAATATTTCTATACTCTTTTTAGAGTTATGGATCCGCTGCCCATAGAGATAAAGTCAAAATTCCTAAATTAGAAAAATAAAAAATTAGAAGTCTATATAAAAGGAATAAAGAGTCATAAACTTAAATTTAAAAATATAATAATGAATTTTTAATATTTTAATGGAATGATAAATTTTAAAAAATAATATAAATTTATATATTATTATAAATATTTTAAAAAATTAAAGAGAATTATAATTTCTTTAAAGTGAATGTGGTTGCACCCTTGCCTAATTGCAATTATGGATGAGGGGGCAAGTGGAGAGAAGGGGCCGAGAATGAAAAATGCAGAAATTGATGCGCGTGAAAGGCAGGGATATGGTACCCACCGGTAGAGTGCAAGAGGCTCCGGTAGAAATGAGAATGAATCTGGACCGCACGTATTACACATTAATGACAGGAAATTCAGCGCCCCTGATTCTGAATCACTCTGTGCACTTTTTGCATCGTCTCCTCCCCTCACCCAAAACCCGAAGTAGCAACTTGTCCTTTTTTTTAAGCGAATAAAAATGAAAATACATCATATCAACATCTCATTTTCGTTTCTTTTTCCAACCTTTAAAAAAAAAAAAAAAACTTCAGCATCATTCTTTTGTTTTAAGAATAAGATTTTTATTTCAGTCAAAAATTTTATTTTTATAGGTGAGCTTATTTATTTTAGTCACATCAATAAATATTTTTACTAAATTAATAATAAAAAAGTAATTATTTAGTGCATTTTGTGTAATTTAAACCAAGTGTTATAGAACTATTGGATTATCAACTTTTAATTTCACTTATTAATTATTATTTACTGAAATTAAAAATTGATAATCTAATAGTTCTAAACTTATAGATGTAAATTACATTAGTGCAACACAATAGCCCTATATAGCGTTAAAATTTGAATTTTGTAAATTTCGGACTCAGTAAAGTATATATATAATGAAAATTCTTTTTAAAAAAAGATTCATATATAACAAAAATAATTTCATATTTTAAATAGTATATAAAAAGATGGCATAAAATCCAAATGAGGGTAAAAATGAGTATATTTTGATGATATAATTGTTAAAAATAATCTGAATTTTTAATGTTATATCAACTTTAAATAGTATATTTTATATTTACTCATTAAATACATAAATTTTTAAAATTTTATAAATTTATAAATTCTGATAAAATTCGGCTGATATTATATAAAATTTTGATAAGATTAAAAAAAGTACTAAATAGAAAATATTATTATTTTAGAAACTTTAAAACGTTATCGTTTTTATTTTTTAAAAAATTTTAAAATCTAAATATTTTTTTAAATTTGAAAAATAATATATGTAGTTCTCGTGTTTAAGAGTTGTCTAGTGAGAAGAGTAAGGAGAAACAAAAATTTTACTGTGAGTAAAGTTTCGTCAAATAGATTTAGATTTTAAAATTTTTAAAAAAATAAAAACGATGATATTTTAGAATTTATAATATAATTTAACTTTTTAGTCAATCTAATCTTTTTAATTTTATCAAAATTTAATGTCACGTCAATAGAGTTTCATCAGTATTTATAAATTGATAAAATTTTATATATTTAAATAAAAAAATACAATTTAATTTTGATACAATTTTAAAAATTTAGATTATTTTTTAATTTAGATTATTTTCATGATTTCTTAGTGGCTTATAATAATTTTTGCCTGAAATATTTCATTTCCTGTCTGCAATTTTTAAATTTTATTGGGATAAAAGCAACTCGCCTGACCCAATACAGACAAATGGCACACAACCACACAAAATTATATATATATATATATATATATATATTTATTTATTTATTTATTTATTTATTTATTCTTCCTTTCAAAAACATAATTTTAGCTTAATTGATTTTTTTATATATCTTAATTTAAAAACTTGAAAAATAAAAATTTTCAAGTTCTAATATTTTCATTATCTATATTGTTTATATTTATCACCGTTATGAGATAAATGAAATTAAAATAAATTATAAAATTTATGAAAATAGTAGTTTTTAATTGTTTATTATATCATTATAATTTTATTATTTGTCTCTTTACATATTAAATATCCTCTAAGACCATGCTTGATCAAATTGAAAATCTTTTAGAGAAAATTTCATTAACTGCCTTATTTTAATTTTTTTTCTTTTAAAAATATTGCATTTTTTTCTTTCCATTTTTGTGAAATCTACTTCTCAATTTTAGTTGTTTTTATTTTCATAAATATCTTTCTTTTCCTTTTTTCTTCTACCTATTTATCTTCCATTTGTTTCCTAAAAAGAATTTTCTCTGATGTTGTCTTCTTCTCTTCATTTGACTTCTACCTCTCTTATCAACAATTCGCAAGTACTCGCGATCTGATAGAGTTGTGGAAACACCCATTATATGTACATATATTTTGAACATGGAACAATATATTACTGTTGAAACTAATGCGATGCCTAATTCAACATCAACAGTGCACAATCAAATTTGAGAATTCTGTATCAAGCTAGTGTCAAACATGCTCTTTGTATTAAATATGTGTTGGATGAGTTTTGTCATAGCTCCGGACAGTTGGTTAGTAAATAGAAAACATCTATTTTCTTTTCCAAGAATACTCCTACTCAGGAGATTAATAAAATTCAAGAACACTTAGGTTTTCAACAAGTCTTGGATCGAGAAAAATATCTTGGGGTTTTGATAATACATGGTTGTATTACAAAAGCAACCTATGTTAGCATATTAGATAAGATCCAGCTTTAAACTCGTTCTTGGGGTTCTAAAAAAATGTCTTTAGCAGGTCGAGTCACTCTTGCGAAATCATGTATAATGACCTTGCCTTCTTATCATATGCAAACTATTCAATTGCCTATGGCTTTTATGTCATAACATTGATAAAGTTTGTCATTAGTTTATTTAGGGATCTTCTCAAGATCAAAGGAAATTTTTCTTGTCCCTTAGTCTTGTGGAGAATTAGGTTTGAGAAGCTAACATTCTTATAATAAGGCCATACTTATGAAACTAGCATGCTGTTTTCTTATTGATTGTAATACTCCCTAGTACAATTTATTGAAAGCAAAATATGCAAGAGATTATGGTCTCGATAACAAATCTGTTTATGAAGACTGTACTGGACAATGGCGTAGTATAGTTAGCCTGGCTGGACAGCTTAGGAGAGGAATGAGATGGTCATTCGGAGATGGTTCTAAAGTCTTCTTCTGGCTGGATAATTGGGCTGGTCTAGAAGATGCTTTGATTGAGTATTCCATTGTAGAAGTTCCGAAAATTGAAAAATTTAAGAAAGTTGCAGCTTATGTGGATGGAAGTGGTAATTGGTGTTGGAATAATTTCCAGCATTTCTTGAGATCAAATGTTATTCTTCATATTGCAGCTATTAGGCCCTTTAGCATTACAAATGGAAGTGATACCCCTTATTGGCTTCATTCTTCGAATGACACCTTTACTATTAAGTCTGCCTATTCATTTATCGAGCAGAGAAATTGGTATATGAAAGATGATAAGTGGAAGGTTGTTTGGCATTGAAATGGACCTGAATCAATTTGAAGTTTCTTATGGCCTTGCATGCACCACAAACTTTTAACTAATGATGAAAGGAAAAGAAGACACTTGACTGATTTTGATATTTGTGAGCATTGTATGGTGTCTGTTGAAACAATTCTTCATACTTTACGGGATTGCCACACTTCTTATGCTACATGGGTGTCTTTAGTGCCTCCTAATAAGCTCAATAAGTATATGATGATGTCGTTTAATCAATGGATGGTGGATAATCTCTTAAATAATATAGGCATTCAACATCAGGTAGACTGAAATATTATCTTCGGAACAATGTGCTAGTTTTTATTGAAATATATAAATGGTCTTTTATTTGATGAGGATTTTACTGTATCGCTGAATTATACATTAGTCATATTAGCTAGAGCATATGCTTTTATTGCAGCTAATTCTCTATTAAATAGGAATCAATCGAGGAACCATAATTATGCTCAGATGTAGGTCTGTTGGTCATACCCACCGGCTGGATGGGTAAAGCTAAATTCTGATGGTGCTAGGGTGCAAGTTATGACAGAGCAATAGGTGGTGGACAGGTGGTGGTTTTATTAAGGAATGATCAGGGTAAACAGCTGGTTGGGTACACTGTTAATATTGGCGTTTGTAGTGTTTTAGCTGCTGAGATTTAGGCTTTGGTCCATGGCATGAGATTGGTGTGGTGGCGTAGTTTCAAGAAGTTGATAATCGAGGTAGACAATAAACTTCTTCCAGATATGATTAATCAAGTTACACCTGTTCTAGAATGTCATAAAGCTTTAGTTCAAGAGATACTTAAGATGTTGAATTGGGATTGAGATATTCATCTCAAACATGTTTATAAGGAAGTTAATCTATACGCAAATCATTTATCCAATATGGGTTTTATCATGCCAGTAGGGTATCATGAATAGAATGATACTCCTGATGGCCTGAGTTATCTGCTTTTTACAAGATGCAATGGACATTTCGTTTCCTACAATCTGCTTTGTCTAATGTTCTTAGGCTTATGCCTCATTTCTATTAAAAATTTGAGAATTTTGTCAAGTGTGCTCTTCATTTTGTAATCTTATCACTTTCATTCATTTTTTATTGCACTCATCACTACACTTGGCCACTGCCTAACCCCAACATTTTCACTCTTTCGATCTTTTTTATGTTAACTATATCATCTTAGGCTATCTTTCTAGAATTCTTAGGTTCTGTTTGGCATTGCATTGAAAAAAATGTTTTTCAGAAAAAAAATTTGTATTTTTAATTTTTTAGTTTTGAAAACTGCTTTTGGTAAAAGCAGATAAATAAATATTTTTTTCAAAAGTAGGTTTAAAAAAGACAGTTTATAAAAAATTAAAAAAAATCAGTCAATTAAATCAAAAAAATTCAAAATCTATTTTTAGGACTCTCAACAACGATTTCAAATGCTTTTTTTTATTGTTTTGGTGGATTTCTTTTATCAAAGTCTCTCTTAATTTGTTTGGATTGCAAATATGTAAGGGAGAGAATAAAAGAAGAATGTTATATTTTCTATTACTGGAAAATATATTACTAAAATATACTAAGGTATACCAATATATACTGAAATATATCAAAAGTATTTACAAAGTATACTAATATATATTAAAGTATTCTTAAAATATGCTGAATATGTACTTTTTGACATATTCTGAGATAACTTTTGAGTGTAATATTTTTAGGAGTTTTTGGTAGTTTTAAAAAAAGTTTGAAGTGTATATATTTTTGTAATATTTTAGAAATTTTTTGACATTTCTAAAAAAATTTCCAATCTTTTAAGCCAAAAGATCCAAAGTTTAGAAATATTAAAAAAAAAATCCAAAGTTCAGGAAAAAAATAAAAAAAATATATTTACATACCAAATGTCATATATATTGAAAAAATTATCATTTTTTTAATGGAAAAAAATTACTTTATATCATTGAACTTTAGCATAATTATAGTGTTACGATGATTAGGAAATTTCAGCCCAGTTAGAATCTTATACAAAAATTAAAAATTATAAAATAATAAAAATAATAACTTTTTTCAATAAGTACAAATTTTAATAGGAAAAATTACTATTTATTATCTAGAACTCTCCCTGTTTTATTATATTTTAATAATGAGTCGTTTTGTTAAATTTTATATTAGAAAGATATTATAATATGGTGAAATAATAAAAAAAATTACTATTTATCTGATAAAGTTCGATAACTTATTTTACTAATATCTTTTGTAAGTTTAATATACTGTATTAATAGTATCCCAAACAACCTACATATTTCATTTTTTATATAAATTTAGGAAGTTTTATGCATTTTAACAGCCTATATCTTTTTCATTATTTATTTTACTTTCTAAAATTTATATTTTTCATTCTCATATTTAAAAGTCACTAAGTAATATTTTATTATTTTTTTCTCTTCTTATTTTTTATCTCTTACTCTCTCTTTCCATTTTCTTTTTATATAGTTTTTATAATAAAAAATTAAAATAGAGATTGAAATAAATAGTGTTATTGGGTGCAGATAATTTTCAAAACAAATTAAAACAGGAAGTGAATTTTTTATAACATAACAGAGATTGAAATAGATAGCATTGTTGAATAAGCTCTAATACTCCTTAAAATTTAATATATTATATTAATACTTCTTAATAAAATTTATTTTTATGACTAATAGTAAATATTTTAAATTTTAATAAAAAAATAAAATAAAATAATATAATTTAATATAAATAAAAAAGTAATCATATAAATTTAAAATTTAAAAAAATATATTTATATAAAATATCAAATCATATAAAAAATGGACCCCACTTTCTCCTCACCTTCTCTGACCAGCAAGCCAATCCAATGTCAAGGTTAGTTGTTTTTGAAAGAGAGATTATTGTTGGTGATTGAAATATTTTATTTTTTCCAACCCTAATGCAAAATAGTGGCTGTCCACAACGATCCCACCAACCCTCCCACCCACCAACTCCCTTTGCTGCTGGCTGCTTAATTTTTCATCAAAATTATATTAAACAATTTGTCCCTTCAAAATTATAGATGCTAAAAGCGTCAAGTCCAAGCGCCTTCACGGGCGCGTGATATGTGGTTTTTAATTAAAATTTTTTATTCTAAAATTTTTTATATTTATTTATAAATATTAATTATTTTTTCTATTTTATTCATATATAAAGTTTACTCTTTCATATTACTGTTTATTTAAAATTTTATCTTTTATATATATATATATATAAGTAATTAATCAACTAACGATAATAATGTATTTTATCTATTTTATATACAATTATTTATTTAAAATTTTTTCTTCATTCTTTAATTATTATACAAATATTTTAAACGACATCTATTTAAAAATGAAAAATATTAATTTGGTTATAAAATTAATAGTAATAAAACTTTCTACAAAATCAGAACGTTTTAAAAATTTTAATTGATATCTATTTAAAACAATAAAATATATATAATAACAAAAAAATTCATATAATTCGTCTTGACTTAATAAATAATAATAATAAACAAACGCTCCAAATTAAGCGCGTAAGATACCACCATTTGCCATCTCTCTCTATAAATAACACAAAACACAAACACATTAACTCGTGCTCTTCTTCTCTTCTCCTCTTAATCTCCATACAAGGAACCAGTCTTACTGCCTCTCCGGTTCTATCTCCGTAAGGTACGGTTCCTTCTGTTTCTCTTACTCCTTTGTCCTCTCCGCTATCATGCGACTACCCCAACACTCTGCTTGTTTTTAGTTTTGTTTGTCTTCGTTTTCGTTTCTTTATCTTAAGTTTTCTGATTATCTCATTCATCATGATGTTTAACACACATTAAGTCTCAAAGCTTTTTTCTTTTTTAATTTTGAAAAGGAAGAAGAAAAAAAAATAGAATTCAATAAACTCTGTTTTTGTACGAGATCTGGTGAGTCTGCATACTGATCTGCTTTTATCTTACATGTACTGATACCATTGTTTATAAGTGTTTTGATGATACCCATTTGTATTTTTAACTTTGTCTAGGAACTTGGTTTTGGTATGTGTTTTTGGGTTATGCTTTGGAGTTGCAGATCCAGTGTTTTGTGATTTTGGGATTCATAGATCTGGGATTTGATAATTTTTTTTCTTGATGAAGATTAGTTGGGGAGTAGTTATTCTATTTTAGGTATCAGTTCATGCATGGAAACATAGATGCTATTTCCAATCTTGGGTTTATTGATTATGTTCAAATTTTGCTTTGTGCTAAATATTAGATCTGCATTTATTGTCCATAAAAGGAGGTTAAAGTTGTTATCAGTGGTGTGTATGCCCTAGTGCATTCACAGCTTTTTATATATTAATTATTATACCACAATGGACACATGTATATTTCACATTCATAATAAATAAATATTCAAGTTGTTGATTATATTATGAATGCAGTAGTTAA
>CATIWF010035173.1:0-15658 GCA_949630135.1 Balakata baccata
AGAAGAAGGCTTTAGTTTTCAAAGCTTTAACTTCAAAGTATTATGAAGATGAAAGCTCTAACCAAGAGGAAAGGAGTGAAGAAGATAGTGATGGAGAGATTGTCAACCTTATGAGAAGATTAAAGCTTAAGGAAAAGAAAAAGTATGGTAATAACTTTAATCAATCCTCCAAGTACTCAAGACACAAGAGGAGTTCCTATATGAAGCAAAGAAGGCATGAGCCCTCAAGTGATGAAAGCTCCTCAAGGGAAGAAGAAATTGTCACCTCTTGCTTCATGGCTTTACAAGAGGACTCTTATGAGGTATGTTCTACATCTCAATCATTTGATAACATGCATGATGATGATGATGATGGTAGTTTAATAGAAGTTATAAACCTTGAAATTGAGAAATTTAAAAAGAAAAGTGTTTTCATAAAAATAAGTATTTAAATTAGAAAAATGATTTTGATGAGTTACAAAAGATTATTTTAAAGCTTAAAACATCTAATGAATTTATTAGAAAATCATTGGATGATCTTTCATCAAAACCTTCAACTTCTTTTTTGCTTAAAGAAAATAATTTTTAAAAAACAGAGGTTGAAGAGCTTAGAAACTTAATTTCAAAATTTTACAAGGGAAATAAAAATTTGGATACACTTATTGTATCTCAAAGACCTTTTCTAGTGAGACATGGTCTAGGCTTCAATGAAGCTTCAACGTCATCATGTCCACCTAGCTCAATATTTGTTAAGACTAGCACACCACAAACCTCATTCATTGAGGTAGTTGGCTCTAAAGCCAAAGGTAAGGCACACACCAAAGCCACTACTCAAAAGAAGAGTTGTAAAAACTCACATGGTTCAAGAGGGAAACCTCAAAAGACCAAATATGCCTTTTTGTATAAAAGGCATGCACATAAGGTTACACATTCCATACAACATTGTACTTGCTCACATTCACATTCTTTTCATGTTGTTAAACCTAAACCCCATGCAAAGTGGCAAGAAACATTTAAGTCCAAGCAATGCCACTATTGTATGAGATTTGGGCACATAAACAAGCATTGTTTTATATGGAAGGCTCAAACCCCCATGGACCCAAATTTGAATAGGTACCAAAAATTGTTTGGTTCTTTTATAAGTTGCCTATAAGTAGTCAAAGACATATGCTCAACAAAATGTCTTCTCTCAAGTGATTAATTCCATTAAACTCAAACTTGGCATAAAGTAAGGGGAAGCTACTTAAAGAAGAGATTACAAGAGAAGAATTGAATATCTATGAAAAAGAGCCTCAAGATCATGAAACAGTATTCATATCGATAAACATTCTCTAAACTCATATTTTATGCTTTAAGATGACATACTTATCTTGATATTTTTGATATGTGTTTGTGCGACCAACAATTGGTATCATTTGTTAGCAATTAATAACATTTGTTATTTTCATATCCTTGTTATGTTTTAAAATTTTTTTTTATATATACTATAACCTTTTGGTATCATGTTGTTTAATTTTTTAATATTTTATCTCATCTTCTTTCTTTATGCCCCATGTGATTGATCCTATCTATACTTCCTTACATTCTTTTTTATCTTAACAAAATGGGAGAAAAATATAAGATTACATAAACAAAATATAAGAACATAAAAGGGGAGAGATCTTTAGAAAAAAATGAGATCTAAAAAGTGCGATTTTTTATAATGGAACATGATAATCAAAATGGATTGCCTTGAAACTTGACATAATTGCTTTTCAATATGTTAATTTCTTTTTTGCATGCTTAATTTTATTAGTTTACTTAGTTTGATTGTCAAAATCAAAAAGGGAAAAATTGTTGACCTTAGGGTGATTGATCTCTATTTTGATCTTGACAATCAAATTAAATGTTACTAATGTCTTCATCTAATGTTGTTTTGATAGTGTACAAAGTTTCAAGTCAATTAGATTTGATTTGCTTAGTAAGCAAATTGGTCAAATGTTGAAGGACAGTTTCCCTCTCGGGAAAGACATGTTCCCCCTCGGGAAAAAAGTGTCCCCTTTGGGAAAAAAGCTCCCCCCTCAAAAAGTGCTCGATTCCAACATTCCAAGCTTCAACTTCAAAGTTTCAAAAAGTTGTCCTGACCGGAAAATATGGTTTCCAAACTAGGAAACATGGTTTCCCGATCGGAAAACTCTTGTCTCGATCAGGAACTAAGACTAGCTATTACAGAGCCGTTGAAGAAAATGACAAATCCAAAACTGCCACGTATAAGGCTCAAATGAATATATGAATTTCCAGACCGGAAAACTGTCTCTGTCAAACAACTTTTAATCAATCATCTTTTGAACGTTAGAAATAATTTTGGCACCATATGTAACGGCTAATTGGAAGATAAACATTATAAATAGACTTCCAAAAAAGCTTTAAAACACAAGAGTTTAATTTTAAGTGTGCCAAAACTTTTACAATTTTATTTCTCATCTCTATTGTAAGATAGATTTAAGTGTTAACCTTAAACACTAAAGTATAGATTGTATGAGTGATCTTAATGAGAAAAACTCTTGTTTGGATTGTGTGTGAGTGTGTTCAAAACAAAGAGAATTGGTTATTGTGTGAGCCATTAAAACACAAGAGATTTTGGTTTGATATGAGCCTTGAGAAAACACTTAGTTGTTGGTGAGCTAAAAAATCTCTCTAGTTGTGAGTTAGCTAAGAAACTCTCTTGTAATCTCAAAATGAGATAGTAGAACTTCAAATTGCGGTTGGAGAGAGGACTAGGGTTTGTTAACACCTGAACCTTTATAAATCCTTGTGTGCAATCTTCTCTTGCTCCTTTACTTTCTATGTTTTATTTGCATTTTGCTCAAATACTCAAAGAAATCCATTAAGCTGAAAATTTTTATTTGTTACCAATTTAACGTGCACCATCTTTCCAATAGAACCAATGTAATTATTGATTGAGACACTTGTTATAGCACCAAGCATTGCACCAATTGTTAGTATAGAGCCAAATCTGCGGTGAAAATTACACAAAATAAATTTAACTTAATTATGCCAGAATTTAATTTTGGTAATTTTACTGCATTTTGGGTAAAATTTACTCTAATTCTTACCATGAATTGAGCAAATAATTTTCTAGGGATAAAGAAAGATTGACTTGCCTCAATTGTACAACTAAACACAATATGCACTTAAATAGCTGGAGATCTACACTAAGGCAAGTTTTTTGGAGCTAAACAAGCATGATCTAAAGCAAAAATCTAAACCAGTTGCTCAATAAAAGAAAAACATGTAGCAGCAGGGCAACACAATGATTAGAGCACTTACATGCTATGAATTTGCAATAAAAATATGTAAGAATAATCAAACTAATTTGAAGTCCTCACATATCAACAAACTTATATTGTCAATGGGATAAAAAAAAAGAGATGCTTGCATCCAAGAAGGGAAGAAAATCTTTCACAATCTTTCACTCTATCTTCATACCAATATTTATACCTAGGGAAAGAATTATTTGTAGAATAGCATTTCTACACCACAAAATAAATAAAAAATAAAAAATCTATTCGTTTTTTATTTGTTTGGTATTAATTCACTATTTTGAAGAAGCATAGACACAACACAAACATAGACACAAGAAACATGATTCTGCAAGAATTTGAACATGAACTATACCTAGGCTGCTTTTCTTGAACAATCCAAATTCCACAAGAAAAGATTTTCATCGTCAATGCTAATCAACTTGTCATTTCTCCCAAATGGCCACTACAAAACACTGTTTGATAAGTACATAAAGAGAACCAAAGGAAATACACAAGAAGTAAACCCCATAACTTAAGTATGAATAGAAAAGTATGCAGAGATCAAACCCTACAAATTAAACATGAAACACAAAATCCACAAAACGAAAACGAATTTTAAAAAATCAAACAGAGTAAAGTAAACATAAAATTAATATAAAACAAATACGAAATTTCAAATATTGTGAATAGGTGTGATATACAGTTTAATTTGTTTTTTTTTTTTTTTTGAAGCAGCCTCATCATCATGCTTTCACGCCTTAATAATTTTTAGTGAAATTAGGCCAATTAGTTAATAGCATCAGTATGATCATCAATAAGAGAGATAAATTACCACTTACAATCAATTAAAAACCCTATGCTTCTACTCACAAACAAAGACTTCTCGAAAGAAAAAAAAAACTCACCAATTAATCTTGTCGTGCATCAAGGGAGCAATTTTTTCTAGTTGCAGGGAATTTAATTGGCCATATAACTCAGGGATCTGCCATACCGCTGGTCCATATGACTCACCTTAAATAGTAACAATAAAATTCTATAATTGCAGCATTGATACAGGAGCAAACTTTTGATAATGCACAAAATAACATGCTAAACATCCATCACTCAACATCCTACGAAATATTGCATGATAGCATGCTTTAATTATGACTTTAAAGGCCGAAATTCAATAGTGAACAAGCAACTTAAGCATAAAAGCTGCAATTATAGGACAATGGATTTAAAATAATGAATTAATACAAAAAAAAAAAAAAAACAAAAGACGAACCAGTTTTGATTTTAGTGTAGCAATGCCAAAAAAAGAACATATTTTTTTTATTAATACGAACAAAAGAAGAAATTACTCAACTTACTATATCGGAGATAGTAATGGTAGCTATGATTTAGAGCTCAAAATTATTCTATGGAAAAAGACGCGAGCGGCATCGTGAAGGGCGAAAGAGGTCTCGAACGGCATCTTCGGTGGAGCAGTGTTCAATGGTGGGTCTCGAATGGTGTCTTCGGTGGAGAAGCGTTTACTGGTGGGTCTCGATCAGCAGCGGCAGCGACGTGAAGTCTTTGGAGGTTATGAGTACACAGAAAATGTAATTAGGTTTTCGTTTTTATATTGAAGTTAATTGCATCTGTTATCTCAAAAGCCAGACGCGAAAAATAAACCCAAATGCGATTGTTTATTGTTAAAAACAGACGCAAATGATCAAGCTTCAAATTATCCCTTTTGTCCAAAAACAATGTCGTTCACTACGTTTTGCAGTATTCTTAAAAAGATTGGATGCATCTGTTTAGCCACAAAACATACGCATTCAGTCTTTAAAAAATGGCGTAGTTTCTTTTTTGTTGCTTGCTGTGATTTTTAAGATCAATTGCGTCTGTTTATAGTGACCAGACAATCTGAGGATTTCATATGCGCCTGTTTACAACCTAACAGAGGCATATGAAGTCTTCAAATGTGTTTGTTAGGCAAAACAGAGGCATTTGATGTCCTCAAATGTGTTTGTTAGATTGTAAATAAATTGACGCATCTGATTAATAAGTTAGAAATTTTATTTATAAAAATATCACCATTTTGATTATATGTCTATTACTTACAAAACGGACGTTTCTGACTTTTATATAAGATATATTTAGTACTAGTAATAACAAATTTTAATATCAAAATTATACTCTTTTACAAATGAGATGACATAAACTGTAATCTCTCTAATTTGTCCAATTTTCTTATATTATCCCACTAACTAATTTTTGGGCATATTTGACTTCTGCATGTTATTTTTGAACCATATTGTCATTTCTCAAATTTGAAAATGACACAATTTATAACTACAATTTATTGATGTGGTAGTAATTTTTGTTAACTTACACTACGGCTACCACATAAATAAATTGTGGCTAATTGTATCATTTTTTAAATATTTAAGGTGATAATATAGTTTAAAAATAATATTAAGAAGGAAATATGAAAAAAAAAACCGATAAAAAAGAAAATATGAGAAAAATAGACTAATTGAAGGTTCTACGTATGTTTTAAGCTTTTATAGGTATATTAATTCTTGAGTAGGATTTGCTAAATTAAGATAAGCACGCCTAAGTCAATGTATGATTTGAATATTTAACCCTAAGGCATCACTTATCGGATCGGCCTAACTAGACTTATTAGGCTTTGAATGTGAAAAAAATTCAAAAAATAAAAATGAAAAAAAAAGAAAACACTTGTAAGTAACGGTGATAATGAATTCTTAAGCACTGATTGATGTCAATGGTTCATATGAATCAGTCGTGTCATCGCCTTAGGTCTAATAATCTATTTGGCTAATGTTTCAATCACAAAATGACACAAGTGAGCTTAACACAAAATACTTAACAAAAATCTTTATTGTAATATGGGAATAATGAGCTTATCGAAATAGAACAATGCAACTAATTGAAATATTAGGAAGGATTACAATAAATGAACTGAAAAATGATTAATGCAACTAATATAGGCCGCACAAATTTAGCTGACAATTCTTCAAGCCAAAGCAGCTTTTTGAATGGGGATCCATTTTAAAGCAAAAAAAAAAATAATAAAAAATAATAATAATAATAAATAAAAGCTGTATACAAATAGAAATTTTTCATTTTCCAAGTAAATATGAAACATGATATGGAACTGGTACAACAGCAGAAGGTAGCGAAGCTCAATCCAAGTTAGAGCAATTGAGAGCAGCCTTAATTTTTTGAACAGTAGAACTTATAAGAGTATTCACAGTTGCAACAGATTCCATATTGAGCTCCTTGGAGGAGGAAGATGATGGGGTTGATACCAATATTTGAAAAGCAACAGTAAGAAGAGAGCCACCTGATCTTCCAGTATTTGCGCTGGTTGATGAACCATTTCCAATCTCTGGCCGCCCATCTCCAGATATCACAAAACCTGATGGAAGAATCGGTATGATCGACGGATCTTCGCCGGTCATTGCCACATTCATCGTTGGAATGTCTATTGGAGCATACACTACTAAGGAACCTGAAGGGTCAGTAGAGCTTTCTTGCAGCATCAGCATGCTGTTCTCCGTCGGGATAAATGGCTGCTTCATCAACATTCAACAACCCATTCTTTTTAACCAATTATATATTCATTCAATAAAAAGGAGACTCATCATCCCTGAACTTAGTGCCTTATATGGTTATGTTTTTGAAGATTGTTTTCGTCCAATTGAATTCCCAAATATTCTTATTGCACCAGTCATTCTTTTAGTTTGAAAGTCTACTCACCTGTGCTGAAGGTGTGACCTAGCACGTCATATCACCAAACATAAAAGGAAAGTGCCACCTGGATGATTTTTTTTAGGAAAAAATAATGAAAAACATTTTCTCGAAAATTGATCCGGAGCATTTACCAATTTATGTTTTGTCCTATTTCTAACATCACAAAATGGATTTTCAGACTAAAGGATGGTCAATGCAAAAAGAATAAGAAAAAATTGGGAGATTATTGAAACAAAAATTCTTTATGAACAGTTAGCAAGGCATTAATTAATTCAGGGACGAATATATGAAATTCATTCAATAAGACTATATATTACCCGAATTATGGATATGCAGTTTCCTGGATAAGCACCATTAGAGATGTGTGCAATCTCATGTACAGGGTTTCCATTGGAGAGAATGTCCCACTGTTAAATTTTCAACTCGTCAACTGTTTAAACACTGCATTCTGTTTATTAATATTGCAAATTAGAACAGTGGAATATATACCTCAACTCTGGTTTTTTCATCCTTGAAGAAGCCAAAAACATTCAGAGGTGGGAGAGGAAGCCACAGAGAAGTAGCAGCGCTGACGATCATGCCTCGAGGCTGCCCGGGTTCAGAGCTTTTACGAACAGATACTCGAACCCCACTATTGTTGACTTCAGATAACTGAGGAAAATCCAGCTTGCCTGACATGCTCAACATTGCACAAAAGTTCTTCACCATTCTGTGAGCTAGTTTCATTAAGCTTCTTCTACCTTCAGGTGAAGTAATCACTGAGCAATGCCCCCAATATATTAAAGCAATAACCATGAATTTACAAGGAACTCAAGAAAAAAGAGATGACAGAAACTAATACCTCCCCCAATTTCCCTGCTCGGTGAAATTTGCCTGAACGAAAAAGAAAATCTTTCGCTCATCCTCTGCAGAGTAGCAATCCATCTTCCAGCTCCATAAGCAGAATTACCACAGATGAGATCTCTGTAGAGTCTATGTGTTTGAGTTCTGTCATCTACTTCAACATGCTCTACCCATGTAACCTGTCAGATTTCTTTTGCTGGATTATTAATTACTAACTACCATAAAATTAAGTCTTAGTACGCTTAAGGAAATTGATTTTGCAGACCTTGGAGCATCCATTAGGCAAGTCCTGGATCATGCATCCAGAAGGAAGCCTCCAAGCACGGGAAGCGAAGATTGTTTCTTTCAAGCAGTCATAGGATATGTCTGCAATCACCCACGTGCCAGGCTCAACTTGCTGACAATGGCGAAGGAAGTAGAACTCTCTCGGTGGCACCAATGGTGAAAGTATGTGCAGCTGTTCATACATCTGCAAGCATTTCTCATCTTAGATTAATCACGTACTTTATGCTCTATTAAATTTCAGATAATAATCGAACCTCATTATGCATACCAGCTGCAATGCACCGCTTCGGTTTCCTAACAATCCAGTTTCAAGTACTTGAATTATGCTTGCTTTGGTAACAATTGTAGGAAAAATAT
Source organism: Balakata baccata (assembly GCA_949630135.1). NCBI lineage: Eukaryota > Viridiplantae > Streptophyta > Magnoliopsida > Malpighiales > Euphorbiaceae > Balakata > Balakata baccata. Next base: position 8,496 of record CATIWF010035173.1, read on the forward strand.
CCACCCATTTGCTCTGCAGAATCAAAAGAATTATCTTCGAATCATTTCTTAATGAAAAAGTATAATGTAATGAAAATCACTGACCGAATCTAAGAACATTTCGACCAAGTTCATCGCATTGATTGACAGGGTTGCTGAATCCTTTGATGATTCGAAACGAGCATTAGAGGATTTGAAATGATTAGTCCTGGGGAAGATTTTATCATAGCTATCACGGTGAATGAGGTATCTTCCATCGGGCTGAGACTTGATCCACAAAGGTTCATTGATTCGCAGAAGCCTTAACAACTCATCCAAAGCAGCAGTAGCAGTCTCAGACATGAGTGACTTCTCCATTTCTGAAATTCCTTTGAGTTGATAGGGCAATGGAATATGATGATCTGTCATTCCTGCATTTAGTTCGAGATCAAGAGGAGGGCTACCTGTCCTTGGATAAGGAATAGTTGTCGCCAAAAAATCCATTGAAGGTCCATGGATAGAAGGAAGCAATGGATCTACATGAGAAATCGGTTTCCCTATATACTTGGCAAGAAGTGCTGACACCTTTTCATGCTGAAAAATGAAAAAAGAATGATTATAATATATATCTATATTGAAGAATTACAGCGGAACAGTTGGTGAGGTGAACCTCTTCTTTGAGCTTAGCATTTTCGAGCTGAAGTTTGTGCAAGCTACGCTGGCGTTCTTCTTCGCCGAAGGGAGGGCCTCCACAAGATGGGCAGATGACATTCTTCAGTGCTTCCCTGATAGCAACGTTTTCGCATTGGATTCTCTCGTTTTCAGCTCGAAGAACCGAGTTGTCGGCTCTCTCATTTTGAGCCTGAGAAAAGTGGCTGGTGAAAATGAATACGGGAAAATTCAAGCTTTGCTATTTCATTAAACAAACAGCATATGATTAATATTAATACCTTTGTTTGAGTCCTTTTGTTTTGAAACCAAAACTTGATCTGTTTAGGCTCAAGCCCAAGTTCCTTACTTAGTTGTCGCCTCTGGTTTTCATCTGGATGTGGACAATCCCTGAAAAATCTGTTATAGGAACTCCCAATGCAATTTCCATTATCAGATGCTTATCAACAAAATTGAAAAAAAAAATCAATTAATGCACAAACAGAAAAATTAAAGAATTATGACCAGAAACATGGGCAGAATTACAAAGTGGAAATATAAATAATGTGAAAAGCCTTCAACCACAGATGAATCTATCACATTAAAGAGAACTAAAATTGGTATGCCAAATGCTAATGATTCAAGACAAGATAGTTAATTCAGTTAATACTATTAAGTAATTGCATAGATTCAATACAAATCAAAATTTCAAAACTCGTCGTACAAAAGAATAAATAAATAAACAAAATGATAAATATTTTAATGGCTAAAGGAAAAAAAAAAAATTACTTCAATGGACTTATTCAGTTAGTACACCAATGAGACCAATGAGTAAATTTATAGATTCAATATTATACTGATCAAAACCCATCTTGAAAAGAAAAAGAAACAAAAATTTAAAAAAAAAAAAACGCTAAATAAAAACATAAAACATAAAGAGGAATTTCTTGAAAAAATGGGGAAAAAAGATAAAATTAAAAATACAAAGAAAATAGTATGAAAAATTGATAAAGTTGACATAAATTCTTTTCAAGAAGTCCCATTTAAATTAGTTGGAGATGAAATAAAGAACATGAAATATAAATATAAAAGAAAACTTATAAAATTTAATAAAAAAAAAAAAGGAAGAATATGATATACGTTTCAAGGAGCTGTATTTGGCGAGAAGTGTGACGATGATAAGCTTTCTTCCCCTTTCTGGAGTTAGAAGCTTCTTCTTCATCACCAGAAGCACCGCCATTATTACCCATAGCCAAATCCATTTCTTCTTCTTCTTTGAATTCTTCTTTTTAATTTTTTCTGATTCTTCTAATTCTGGTAGATATATATTTATATATGCTAGTGTTGTATAAATATGCAAGTGATGAACACTTATGACAATATATGAGTTTATTAACATATATAGACCTCCAGGTCAATTCCATATATGGACTGCAAATGAACACCAAATCAAACCCATTTAAGATTGATATCTGAATCTGGGGTTTTCCTGTTCTGGGTCTTCTCCTTGGATTCTTTAATTTTTGGTTTCTGGTTAAAAAAAAAATTTTCCTGTGATTTTTTTATAAACATTTTCTCTTAATCTGTCAACTGAATCAGCAACACGTAATAGCTATAACACACCGCAACTCAGCCAAACCGAAAATCTTGATCAGTAAAGATATAGTCTTACATGAAAACCTACCAAATATGGGCAAAAGGATTTTTTTTATGGGTTTTTACTTTTTGGTTTTTGAAATAAATTTGTATGGCCAATTTCTCAATTGGGTATTGTGATCTGTTTCTCTATCTCTTCTTTTCATACATTTCTTGGAGAATATATGCTACTTTCTTCAACGTTTTTCTTCTCTCATTTTTATCTCTTTCAGTGCCTTTTTTTAAAAAAAATTTTTTTTGACAAATGTTGTTTGAGCAGAAGTGCATTTCAGTCCATTAAAAAAGAAATTCTTACTTTGGAAAAAAATTGTTAGCAATTTCTCGATAAATAAGCGTGCCAAAAAGAATAAATGCAAATGTGTTAGGAAAATTAAAGCATTTTTCAAACTAATAATAAAATTTGCGTCTTAACTTATAATCAAATAATTGTAGATTTCTAAGTTTTCATAGGTTTAAATTTAGTTGCTAATGAGATTGGCAGTAAGTGAAAATAATTGATAATGATGAAAATTAATCTAATGAGCATATGAGACTTATAGAAAAATAAATCTTGAATAAAGACAAATGTTGAAGAAAGTAATTTCATTGATGAAACTAAAATCAACGAGCTACGATGAGTTGAATTAAAAACTAAAATTACTGAAACTAATGCTAGAAAAAGACTGATGCTCATTGAAATTTGCTAGAGATTGATTGAAATTGAGTATTGTTGAGTGTTTATCTGTTGATTTGTTGATTGAGTTGGTTGGTCTGTGGATACTCTCTCTTTTTACAGCCTTAGGGCCAAAAATAAGTATCAGCCATGTCCTCTACTTTATCTACTAATTGTAGTGTCAGATATTTTAGCCATTAATCCTACGTTTTTCTTCCTAATTTGCCACTTCCTAGCAATTGCTCATATTCTCTATGGATTTTCTTTTAGCTACTTCCTGCTCAAGTATCTGACTCCTTATGAGTTCTAAACCTTCATGGATATTGGGTTTCAATTACTATAATGGGCTTAGACCTAGTCCAATTGACCTACATTCTGGTGTAAACAATTGCCCATTACATACAGTGTAGCCATAGGCCATAATTTTATGGATAGAAATTTCTCAGATTCTCTAAGTTCTCTCTAGACTTGGAGTTCTAAAGGCAAGAAAAATAAAAGGTACAGTTAAATACTTGTTTCCCAAGAGAAACCCTATTAAATTCAAATTTAAACCTTTCTTCTTCTCTCTCTTAAAATATAAAAATTTAATCCCCAAAAACCCAATATTTTTTCTCCATCTTTTCAACAAAACTCATCTCCTCAATCCACCATTTTTAAATCTTTCAACCAAGAAAATCCAAAGAATCAAGAAAATCCATCTCCTTCTCTTGGTATTTTCAGCTATAAACCTAAGCTTTCCTCTTTTTCTTCAACTTCTTCATGTTTTCTTTCAAATCAAAACCCATTTGAGAGAGTTTGCAAAAACGACTCTTCATCTTCCTCCTTACTATGCAACAAACGAACTCTAGCCACCACCAAATCGTGTGCCTCTCGTGTCTCCTTAGTCGTTGTTGTGAGCCGCCTACCATTAACACCATCACTGAGCAGTGCTTCAATTCCCATAGCTTCACTTGCTGTCGCTTCGTCTACCCACTAAGAAACCCAAGCATCGCCAGCCACCTAGAATCGTAACCCCTCAAGCCGCCATCTAAGAGACTGTTGGGTTTCTAACATGCATCTCATACATAACACAATAGAAATTTAAAATTTTTGAAACCTAAAAACAAACGGATCAACCTATATATATTAAAATCGGATTCTACAACTACTTGGATGAAGAAGATTACCTTATTTTATTTTTGATTTTCTCAATTAACCTTGTTCCTTCTTGTTGGATTGTAGCAAACCACCAATATCCTAACTTGGATGTCTTTATCGATATCCACGTGAAGAGGATGAAAGAAACTGGCCATGACAATAGGTAAACAAACAACCAAGGTGCTAGTATAATTAAATGTTCAAGAGAGAAGAAGAAGAAGAAGAGAATTAATTCTAAATGAATGTTCTCTAAAAAGGGGGCTATTGTAATTTTTGCCTTAAAGTCCCTTTAATATGTATTAAATTTTCCCTAGGGTATGAGAAATCCAATTTCATATAGAATACACAAAAGGGAGGCCAAATTGGACAAGGATAAGACCAATCGGTGGACTGCTGGCTATACACTAGCAAGCTCGCTGCATGCAACATGGGCCCATAGTGCATAGCACAGGCCTACAGCACCCCAGCATGGGCCCGCAGCATGCTGTTAGCATGTTGGCCTAGCCCGTTTTCGGTTTCACATTTGGCATCTCATGCTTACAATGCCTTTCCACATTCGATAAACTTTTTCCCTATTTAGGAAATTTATCCGCGTTTGCAAATATGTTAAGTCCAAATTTTCTCTCTCTTAAATTTGGATCAAATCTGAGGCACATTTTACTACTTTCATCACACTCTTCTATAATAGGTTCCCGGTTATGTTGGCCACTCAAATTATCATATAATTTAAATAAGTCATGAGCGATGTCTAGGCACATATCATGACCACTAATTAACTGGAAATGTAAGTGGTCTGACTCGAACCCTTCCATAGAACAATTATCCGTGCAATTCATCTTTTCACCTCACTATACCCCACCCAGTTCAAAGTATGGACAAAGTGTCAACTCCTAGTAGACTAACTTTGTCACACCTAGTCCAAGTGATATTAGTTTCTTGTCCATGAGACTCATTACTCCAATAAGATATGTCTTTGAAGACCATCTTCAAGGCATGTCCACCTTGTACAAGGATTTCTGAGTAATGCTTTCCACAATAGGCCATAGGTAGCCTACTCAACTATCTTCGAATATTTCAGTATGCACCCGATCATCCCCCTATGAGCTACCTTGATGAAGTAACAAGGAAAGATGTCAAAGTGACAGAATTAGTATCTAAGATAACCTGGAGCACCTCAAGTCCAATGATACTTGCACCATCACTATGATGAGATTATCATTGACATACATTCCATATGATTGTCTCATGGTAAGTCATTCAATATACTTGACTACACTTAGCAAGCATCCATATGTTAACTCTAAATATATGATGTCTATAGTTTATGAGATCAACTACTTGATCCAATTAAGAAGTATAACATATGGTAGTCTATCCGGATTAATAATGTCCCATCTCACAAATCCTATGACTAGGCATAATTTAGATACAAATGCAAATTACACATGATAAGAATCTCACTCTCATGATCTCATCATGATTTCTTTCATGCTATGTTATATATCATGGACTTCATTACTTGGTTTAAGATCTATATCAATTCATGTATGCATGAACACCAATATAATGAATGAATGCCTATATAAATGTGTACATCAAGTGCCTAAGGTGATTGCCTTTAGTGCACCTCTCTAACAGAGCCATGAACCCTAAGGCCAAAGAGACCTACAACACATCAAACTCCTTCTTTCTCCTTAAGTGAGTATTTTTAATTCTTTCACTGTGATTCTTAGCTCTGTGAAATGCTTAGACTTATGGTGGAGGTAACTTTGAAAAAATAATGTCTGGATATTTTCTTGATGATTTATTGCAATAAACAATCCTCAACCCTTTGCTCTAATAATTATGTTCCCTGTTGGAAAAATTTTCCCTCAATTTTATGTTAGAAGAAGACTTAAAGGTAATTTCCTGAGACTTGATACTATATTTGTTCTTTGAGTTTGATGTATGATAGGACTAGCTTTTCATTGGTAAATAAATTTTTCTAAAACTTGTTGGTACTGAATTTGGCTTGAAGAGTCAATTTTGGCCTAAGGAGTATAGTTTCCTAATGAATTTCATTGATCTCTACTTAGTCTTTAAGTTGGAATGAATATACCATAGCCAGAAACTTGCAAACTTTGGTTTTGTTGGGTAATGAGTGATGAAAAGATATGTTTTCAATTTGAAGAGTTGATTTTGGCCTAAAGAGTATAGTCGCCTCAATGAATTTTCACGAATGCCTGCTTAGTCTCTAGTTTGAAACGAATATGCCATAGCTTGAAATTTACAAATTTCGGTTTTGCAATGAAAATAAATGTTTTTGGTCTGAAGAGTTGATTTTAGCCTAGAGAGTATAGTTGCCTCAATGAATATCCCCTAATGCTTGTTGTTTAGTCTTTAGGCTAAAATTCATAAAATTGGGCTTTGTTGTGTAAGTGGTAGTGAAAAAATACTTTTTAGTTTGAATCCTATGGAATTCGGCCAAGAGAGTTTTAAAATTTACTGAGTCATTGCTTGTTACTAGTGAATATTTAATGTAAAGAATGTTGCAGTTTAGCTACTGAAGTGTAGCAAACATCAGCTGCTGGTGAGCTTGAAGAGTAGCTAAGCATCAGCTACTGGTGAGCGCAACAGTTGCTGATGGCATTACAGAGCTAAATCAAATATCTCAGCTTCCTCTCTTGTGGTTTTAAGTTAGGACCTTTCACAATCACAACCATGCTAAATTTGTCATGACCATGATGATACTATTCATAACTTGTAACATTCTCGACCATCCATACATGCATTATGACACACATTACATTTGGACATATTTGTTTTATAAATGTCCGTCACACGAAACACATGCATACGTAGGGATTTTGGTGTGAACGTATTCAGGAGATAGGCTTGACACGGGTCGGTTTATCGCAATAGGACCAAGTCGTACGTGTCTAGCTATAAGTTAAATAATGACACAAGATATTGAAAATGAAATTAAATAAAGGATTACATTTGAAATAAAGGAAATTTATCATAGTTAAATTAAAGTAGACAATTTGACTACATAGTATTTTGGCATGAAGTACTTGTAATTATGTAGAGAAAATAATAATAATAATAATAATAATAATAATAATTAACTTAA
>CATIWF010035184.1:0-15725 GCA_949630135.1 Balakata baccata
AATTAATTTAGAATAGGGGTAATATATTTCAGTTCATGGGTCTCTCCTGCTCATTATCCTTAAAGATCCAATAAAACCCTTTGAAAGGAAATTTGACGTCAAAATAAATAATAATGATAAATATTTTTTGAAAGCAATTAAAAGGTTATAATATTATTGATAATAAAAATATTAAGTATACTAATAGAAATTTAATTGCTATATTAATCATAAGGGTGAGAGGTTTTAAATGCATAATTGCAAGCACATTTTCTGCACGGTGGGCAACTCATTGAAATGGCCTTTATCAATTTGGGAGCCCTACCAACAAATATTTTGTGGATAGATGCAATTGAAACTCTCTTAATGAAAAATTTTAGTAGATGAAAATTTTTTCAAAATTCATAAATTTTGATCATTTTAAGTAACATGAATTTAACTTAAATCTATAAATTGTTCAAAATCTTTTGATCCAAACATAACCATAATCTATTGCTTTTTGTGAGTTTTTTTTTTTTAATTTAATTGATCAAACACTTTATAGTGAAGAATTTTATTGAAAGTTTCAATTTCCCATAAAGCTAACAAATTTGCAGTAGAGGGATGACTTTCTCTTTATTATAAAAAGAAAAAAAATAAAAAGGAAAAATTGAACACAATTTTATGTTTAAACTCAATGAATCGCTTAATTAAAATGTTCAGAATTTGCCAAAAGAATTTATAATTAACAGCTATTTTGCTACTACTATTTATTTTTTTGTGCCAAATTATTTCTTCTATTTAAAGTTGTGAACAAAATATAACTTGCAAGAGGATATATCCCTTACATAAATAAGGCCCCATAATCCCAAGCCCAATGTAACTTTTGAAAGATTACGACAACCTTCGACTGGAGCCCAACACACAGTAGCCTAATCCCATGAAAAATTTGTTGCTTCTTTCAAAAGCCCAAAATTTTGGAGAAAATTCTACAGAGTTACCCCTTTTTAAAGCAAATTACCAATATAACTCCACTATATTTCTCAAACCAAAAGATCTTTTTTCAGTTTTATTTTTTCCATTGTACCATTCATTCAAATTAAATAATTAATATCTAAATTTGTAATATGATTTCATCAAGATTTCTTTCATTTTTCCAAAAACTCTAATAACTAACCATAAAGTCCATCACAAAATCTGGAACTTAATTTCAATAACATTTTTTTCCTTATTCAAAAAACTCTAATAACTAATCATAAAATCCACCACCACCACCACATTATTTTTCTTCTTTTTCTTCTCGTCATGTTTATTAAACGCAACACATACAAATTGGTTAGTTACAACACCATAGTGGAAATGAAGTGAGCTTAGCATTCTTTTCTGCATCTCAAATATTTCTTAATTTTCTCTAATGGGTATATTCTGTTTGCAAAAAAAAATTATTTTATTTTATGAGGTAGGCAAAATCTTCCTTCCTCTCTGATGGTAAATTGAATGATTTAATCACTAGTGGTTCTTGTTTAAATTGATGAATTACTATTTCTTTTTTTTTTCTCCTAAATATTTAATTTTTTAACAAAGCTAATATAATCGTGCAGAATTTAATATCATATAACATAAATATAACATGCATATAACATGATATAATGTTGTCCGTATGTTATCTAAAGGATATATTATGTTCTATTTATAGTATATGATACTAAATCATGCATATCTTACACTTCAATAATTTTGCTGCATGAAACACATTATATTTAGGTTATATGAAGATTATATGAATATTATGTAATACTAAATCTTGCACAAATGTTAATTATTTGCGAAGATGAAATTAAATTTATGGATATCATAATTTTAGCAAAATTTGAAGCTTGGATGTTGATGAAACATTGTTTCTCATAAAAGTTTGCAAATTCTAATTGTTAATGATAGTTATGGTAATGTTATTTTAAATAAATTCATAGATTTATTGATTCCTTGATTTTAGGGGTTTAACTTAATCTATAATTTAAAATAAGTAATTGCCAAATCTTATCCAAAAGTATAAAGAAGTATTTTGAGAAAACATATATATTCAAATGAGTAAAATGGAACAACTTTTATCTTAAAATTATTTTAGTAATTATGTAAACTAATTGAGCGATTTGTGTAAAAAACTCAAAATTTTGTCTATTTCTACAATGGGAATTCTATATGTTATTTATTGCTGGTTGAAACGATTAGTTATCTGTAATTTTTGTAAGGACCATAATTGGGCAATTTAATATTAACTTCATAATTGGTTGATATTCCTATTTGGTATAGATTCCTATTTAATAGTGGAATTAATTTAATCAATTGATGTTGCTATGGAAATATCACATTTAAAGAGTCCTATATAAATTGGTTCTCTTTCCACCTAATTAGGATTGCAACATTACAATATACTTTTCCATCAAAGTTGTTTGCGGCATAAAGTTGAGGTTGAGAGAAACCGATTTCGATATCAAATATCTATCAAAGGCTAATACTATTTAATTCTCTTCGTTATTATGATAATTTCGTATCAAGTAAGTGTTTATGTTTTAATTTATATATAATGAATTATTTATTCAAGATCCTATAGTGTTGATGATATTATGATAATGATTTGATTATGTCTCCTTAAAGATTTATTACTTTCAAGTGGTATTAGAGCACAAGTTTTGAATAAATAATTTGTTTGTATATTATAATCTAATATAGACTAAGATGGATAATTATATTTTGCTTTTGCCCTTATGTTTTGGCTGAATCAAAATTTTGAAGGACAATAATTTGAAGGACTTGTACCTTCACGTTGTGTCTTGAAGATTTGGTTTTATGATATAATTAAAAATAATAATGAGGCTTTTCATGTTTTGGCCATATGGTGGAAAGATTGGATATATAATGTATTATATATTCCTTTTTGCAGTATGATATATATGTGGTTGTATATGGTTTTGAGTTTATTATTCTAATTAAAAATCTTATAATTAAGAAACCTTGCCTATGTTTATGTTGAATAATTATGCCTTTGCCTTTAAGTTGTTTTGGCCGAACAGTGTGTATAAACAAATTGTTTAATTATATGACATTAAAAATAAAATTAATTTGTTAGTCGCCAAAGTGGCCAAATTAATTTCAATGTGTGGTCATATAATTTACGAAATTTTAAAAAATGCTATTATTTAAGTTAGACAATTTCATTAGTTGTTAGAAATTAAGGATTTACCAAAAGGTAAATCTATATTCTATAACTAATAAATATAAAGTAGGAAATATAATATTCTCTTATCAAATATATTATAGATTTCCAAAGATACTATGTACATTTGGTAAGGTTTATTTAATTATCTTATAAAGTTTGGATGTCATTCTAATTATGATGATGATATATGTATATATTGTTGTGTTTGCCCAAAGGAAACCTACAATATATATTTATATGTATGGTTATCTGAATTTGTTAATTTAGTGAGCATTTATGTATTTGCAGTCATTTCTCTACATTCGCATGCTTCTGCTGTTATTGTCTTTAATGGTTTAAACTTCAATAATGGCGTGAATAAGTCAATTTCTATTTAGATATTTTGGATCTTGACTTGGCACTATTAGAGGAAAAGCATGTTGATATTACTGGTACAAGCAATGAGGCTGAGAAGTTAAACGTAAAGTATGAGACGAATCTAACATATTATACCTCAGTTTGATATGAAAGACAATTGCCAATAACATTAAGTCTATTCTTCCAGATAATGTAGATGCTAAAGAATACCTTAAGTTTGTGGAAGAATGTTTTCATTTCGCTAATAAGTCACTTGCAGGAACACTAATGGTTGAACTCACAACCATAAAGTATGATGGGTTGCAAGTATGCAACAACATGTTCTTGAAATGACTAATATTGCAACAAGACTTAAGGCCTTAGGTATGGCTGTGGAAGACTCTTTTTTCGTACAATTTATTTTGAACTCATTGCCTCCTAAGTATGGGCTTTTCCAAATTAACTATAACACTATTAAGGATAAGTGGGATGTTAATGAATTGGCCAATAAACTTACTTAAGAGGAAACGAGACTAAAGGCACAAGGAGTTTATATAATAAACCTAGTGGTTTAAGGAGCTGGTAAAGTCTTCAAACCAAAATCTAAGAAATTTAAGAAAAGGGACCTACTAAAGTTGCACAAGTCATTAATGCTGATAAGAAGGAAAATAGGGCAAAGAAGTGTCACTTTTGTAAGAAGAAAGGACATTATCAGAAAGATTGTCTGAAACGTAGAGCTTGGTTCGAAAAGAAAGGTAAATCTAATATTTTTGTATGTTTTGAATCAAACTTATCTGAAGTTCCTTCTAATACTTGGTGGTTGGATTCTAGTGCCACTACTTATGCTTCCAATATAATGCAGAGATTCCTTACAATATAGAGCATAAACCCAAATGAGAACTTTTTGTTCATGGGGGACCGAATGAAGGCCCCAATTGAAGCCATAAGGACTTATCGTTTTGTTTTAGATACTGGACGTCATTTCGATTTATTACAAATTGTCCATGTACCTTCACTTTCTAGAAATTTAGTTTATATATCGAAACTTGATATTAATGGGTTTAGTTTTAAGATTGGAAATAGATATTTCAATTTATTTAATGAAGAAAATTCCTTTATTGGTTTGGAATTCTTATGGATGGTTTATGTAAATTGAAACTTGATGTTAATTTCCCTACTTCTCTTATGTGTGTTCATCAAAACATTAGAATTAAGCATAGTATGACAAATGAAAACTCTGCCTTCTTGTGGCATAAATATTTGGATCATATATCCAAAGAAAGATTACAAAGATCGGTAAAGAATGAGATTTTACTGAATTTAGATTTTACCGATTTTAATTTTTGTGTGAATTATGTTAAGGGAAAGCAAACCAAACAAAACAAGAAAGGGGGTCATTAGAAGTACTCAGCTTCTTGAAATAATACACACCGATATATGTTGACCTTTTGACATTCCATCTTTTAATAGAGAAAAATATTTTATCACCTTTATAGATGATTTTTCACGTTATGGATATATCTATTCATTTAATAAAAAATCTCAAGCTGTAAATGCTCTTAAGGTGTATGTCAAAGAAGTTGAAAGACTAGACAGAAAAGTGAAAACAGTAAGGTCTGATACAGGTGATGAATATTATGGAAAATATCATGAATCAGGATAAAATTCAGGTCCATTTGTAAAATTCATTGAAAGACATGGCATATGTGCATAATATACTATGCCAGGCACACATCAAAAAATGGTGTGGTAGAAAGGCGAAATAGAACATTAATAGATATGGTTATGAGTATGATGAGTAATTCCTCATTATCCAAATCTTTGTGGATGCATGCATTAAAAACCATAGTGTATTTGCTGAATAGGTTTCCTAGTAAGGTAGTTCATAAAACTCCTTTTGAATTATGGACTGAAAGGAAACTTAGTTTAAGGCACCTGTATATTTGGGGTTATCCAACAGAAGCATGAGTATATAATCCATATGAAAACAAATTGGATTCTTGAACTGTCAGTGGTTACTTTATTGGTTACCCAGAGAAATCCAAATGGTATAGGTTTTATTGTCCAAACAATAGTTCTAGAATTGTTGAGAAAGACAATACCGGATTTTTAAGAATGGTGAAGTTAGTGGGGGTACTAACAAACAAATTATAGATATTAATGAAATAAGGGTTGATATTCCATTAGCCATAAATATTCCAACATCCACAATAGTTCCAAATATTGTTCCAGAACAGCTAGAACAAAATAATGGTGAGCAATATTTGAATGAAGAAGTACCCCATGAAGAACCTAACTTACCACCAATTGACAGAAATGAACCATATGGAATAACCTTAAATAAACCTGTAATGGTGAGAAGGTTGGCTATTTCGGATGATTATGTGGTTTATTTGCAAGAGTCAGATTTTGATTGTGACATTGATGAAGATCCTGTTTCGTTTTCACAGGCCATTAACAATGATAAATCTGATAAATGGATTGATGTTATGAAAGAAGAGTTAAAATCAATGGCTGAAAACAATGTTTGGGAACTTGTTGAATTTTTAGAAGGTTCTAAATGAGTTGGATGTAAATGGGTCTACAAGACTAAACGTGACTTGAGTGGCAATATCGAACGATATAAAGCTAGACTTGTTACTAAAAGTTATACTCAGAAAGATGTCATTGATTATAAAGAGACTTTTTCACCTGTTTCAAAGAAAGATTCATTAAGAATAATTATGGTTTTAGTAGTTCAGTATAATTTAGAGTTATATCAAATGGATGCGAAAACAACCTTTCTTAATGGTGATTTAGAGGAAGAAGTTTATATGGATCAACTTGAAAGTTTTTCTATAGAAGGAAATAATCATATGGTCTTAAACTAAATAAATCAATATATGGACTTAAATAAGCTTCCAGACAATAGTATCTTAAGTTCAATGATACTATCACATCTTTTAGTTTTAATAAAAACACTGTTGATCAGTACATCTATCGAAATATTAGTGGGAGTAAGTTCATATTTTTAGTTTAATATGTTGATGATATTCTACTTGCTGCTAATAATTTAGACATTTTATATGATACTAAAGATTTTCTCTTTAAAAATTTTGAGATGAAAGAAATGAGAGAGGCATCCTATGTGATTGGAATTTCAATATTAAGAAACATATCATAAGGATTGCTAGGATTGTTTCAGAAAGGTTATATCAGAAAAGTTTTTGAGAGATTTAATATGAACAATACAGAAAGGGGACAAGTTTAGTCTTACGTAAACAAATGGAATCTATTCCTTATTCTTCTGTTGTGGGCGGTTTGATATATTTGCAAACTTGCACAAGATCTAATATCAGCTCTGCGGTTGGAATGCTGGGCCGATATCAAAGTAATCTCTAGTATTGACCATTGGAAAGCTGCGAAGAACGTGTTAAGATATCTTCAAGGAACTAAGGATTATATGCTCACATTTAGGAAATCTGATTAGTTACAAGTGATTAGATATTCATGTTTTGCTAGATGCATTGACAGTAGAAAGTCAACATTTGACTATTTGTTCCTATTATCAGAAGGGGCAATCTCATGGAAAAGTGCCAAATAATCTGTCATTCCAGCATCCACCATAAAAGTAGAGTTTATAGCTTGCTATGAAGCTACGATTCACGCATTATGACTACAGAACTTTATTTCAGGACTTAGAGTTGTCGACACCATTACTAAGCTACTGAAAATTTATTGTGATAATTTTGCAGCAATTTTCTTCTCAAAACATGACATATAGTCCAAAGATGCTAAATATATGGAATTAAAATATTTTTCTATTAAGGAGGAGATTCAGAAACATAAAGTGTGTATTGAACATATTAGAATAGATCTCATGACTACATATCCTCTAACTAAAGACTTACAACCAAAAACATTTAAAGGACATGTACATAGGACGTGTCTTGGTTGTATTGATGATTGATTATGATGATGTTATGACGCTCTTGAGTTCATCAATGTTATATGTTTATGATTTTATTAAATTTTATTGTTCTTTATGCTTGTATACACTTAATGTTTTTGAACAAGAAATTGTTATATCTTTAAGATAATTAAGTGGACATTATGTTATTATATATAGCTTATGTGACATAACATGATAAGTTGCTAGTATGGTAGTATATGAAAGGAAGTATGCAATTTCAAAGTGTATGACCGCCATAACTCTTACTATGTGATTTATTATATTAAGGTTAATCATAATGAAAATGACATTAAGAGATTTATTTATGTGTGCCTAATTTTTACACTATTAAATATTAATATTATGAATTATCAGACCAAGTGGGAGAATGTAAGATATGGTCCAATATTAAGGACCATAATTAGGCATTTAATATTAACTTCCTAATTGGTTGATATTCCTATTTTGTCTAGATTCCTATTTAATAGTAGAATTAATCTAAGCCATTGATTTTGATATTCGATGGAAATACCATATTTAAAGAATCCTATACAAATTGGTCATCTCTCTACCTAATTAGGGTGCAACATTACAATATACTTTTCCTTCAAAATTGTCTACGGCATAACATTGAGGTTAAGGGAGAGAAACCGATTTCAATTTTAAGTGTCAATCAAAGGCCAATACTATTTAATTCTCTTTATTATTAATATGAATTATGTACCAAGTAAGTGTTTATGTTTTAATTTATACATAATAAATTATTAATTCAAGATTCTATAATGTTGATAGTATTATAATAATGATTTGGTTGTCTCCTTAAAGATTTATTGCTTACAATTTTCTCTTTTTTTTTTATTATATATATAATTTCATGTAAAATTTTGCTGAGAAATGTTGGCCGTCTTTACATTACTTTCTAATTTAGCTTATTCGTTATGTGTATGACACATATTCTGACTTTTAATATGATGAAATTTACATTTAAAAAATAATTAAAAAAAACATAAAATTAATTTAAAAAAAATGTAATAGAAAAATAGCACTCCTCTTATTTTGCAATGAGATTGAGGGGCTGGTCTTCTCTAACAGTAACATTTGTTGATAGCCATGAATATGATCAACTGAAGCAAATCATTGGAGCGTGGAAGCTTCGTTTTGTCTACCTAAAAACATTGTGACATTATCCAAGAACTGCAAAGATTTATGGAGTGTCCTAACCTACACATTTCTGAAAAATCATGAGCTGGAGATGAGGATAAGATAAAATTTTAAAAAAAAAAGAAAAAAAAAAGAAAGAAAAATGATGAGACAATTGATTTTAGGGGCAACAGCTAGGAAAGTGTGGGAAAGGTTCTCTCCCCTTTCACATTAAGCCCAAAGGAACACTCCTTGATCTTGTCTGAGACAAGCAACCTTACCCTACAACTAATCTTAACTTCGTAGGACATGCCCTATTTCTAAGTTTTTCATATTCATCCTTCAAATTCTTTCTTCTTTCTTTCTTTTTTGGTTTCCATAAGGTTTCAGTTAAAATTTTAGTTTATGATCATATAATTTTGTAGAGAATTGGTATATATGAATATGATTTGCAAGTCACAAGGAAATAATTGAACAAAAACTGAAGCACTTTCCCAACCGAACATTAATTAAAAGTAAATTCAACTAAACAACCAAATGAAGCAAATCACATGGGGCTGTAAAACTTAGTTGTGACATAACATTAATTAATTGTTCAAATTAAAGAGTTTCCTTTCCAATATAATATTTGCCAAAACATAAACACAACATGTCTCAATGACCCCATTAAATGTGTTTCCTTCTAGCTTTTCATTTTCTCCAATTTTTAGTTAGTGGCGTAAAATCCAAAGAGATGATGAGATTATTGAATTGATGAATAAAAACTTTAGCTGGATTTTGGAATTTGCTTTTCCTTTTGGAGAAAACCCATTATGCAAGTTATGAAAAAGAGGAATGCTGTGGACAATTTCAATTTTTCAACATTCTCCGACACTTATATCTTGATCGATCAGTAAAAAGAGAGAATAAGTAAAAAAAAAATTAATTTTTAAAAATTTCTCTCTTCTCAGCAACTAAATAAGATAGAGAATGAATATTGAAAAGTATTAAAAAAATGGGTCCTAACAAAAATTAATACTACCTGATATGAAGAAAAAGAGATTTTTTTTTTTTTTAAAGATAGAGAGTGACAAGAATCTCAAAAGAATGTTCTTTCACATGAAGGTTAGTGGCTTTGGAGTTTGGGTGAGCCCATGCACAAATAAAATAATCATAGTATTGAGTGTAAGTTCAATTAATTAATTAATTTAAATTAAACAACCCAACAAGCACGAAACCTACTTATAATACATAATTTATTGGTGTTCTGAATCCTTTGTAAAATAATCTTTAATTAATGAATTAATTCTTGTTAAGATAACATTATCTTTTAATTTTTTTTTGGTAAATATCTTTTAATATATTTAGTCACGGTTTCAGATAGAGTCAGACTAAGTAGTCACGTGTTAAACTCATAACGATGGTTTAACTGTCCACATTACTATGCATGTATATATATATATCATGCTAAAGATGAATTAAATGAACAAGATTATATTTTAAGCTAGGTTTATTCATAATTTAGTTATAGTCTCCACTTCAAGGTGGGTTGTTAAAACCTAGAAATAATTCAAAATTTACAATTTATAATTAATCATTTTGTTTGGAAATTGAAAAGGAGGACCACTTCAATTTTCATCTTGATTGAAAGAAAATATACTGCTAGGCCCAATATAAAAAAGGCTAAATGAGCAAATTAGTCTCCAAATTATACTTTATAAAGCAAATTATCTCATCAACTTTAACTCAGTATAAATAAGCTCTTGAATTTTAAACTTGATGCAATTAGATCTCTTACATATTAGGTCCTTTAAACTAGAATAGTGAGTCAACTCGATTTGGTAAGAGGTGACTCATTTCATAGAATATAATTTAAGAGTTAATTTGTACTAAATTTAAAATTTGATAGCTTATTTACACTAAATCAAAATTAAATGAGTGACTCATTTCATAAAATATAATTCAGTGACTAATCTGCACTTTTGGCTTATAAAAGAAGACAGTTTCTCAACGAGGACCGCAAAATTAATTTATAGTTTTAAGAAATAATACGGGCACCAAGTGTCAGGATCTAAATCTTGAAGTCATAAAAAAATATATTGATTTACAAAAGATAAATTAGAAAATACTAATGGATATCCTTATTGTAGAAAAAATGTTCACATCTAACAAGGTATATATTTCTAGCTTGGGCTTCTATTGCTCTAATATAATTTAAGATATTCAGATTTTTTGTTTTCAAGAAAATAAAAACTTTAGTGATGTTGATTATACAGATCAGTACTATAAAGTTTTGAGCTCAAATCTCTAATCCAAGTATTTGTATGAAAGATAATTTTTTTTATTTGAGGAGCTGAATATATTAAAAAGTGTAGTATATAAACAAGAATGGAATACTTATATTTAGTTTTTAGATAATCTCATCTTTAGCATTATATTTCCTAATGCTATTTAAAATAACACAAAAACTCTTCGACGAATAAATTCATTTCTCTTATCAATTTCTTTGATCATGGTAAGGTTTGCTAGCCAAGCTAGCACTAAATAAATATATTCCATGATGAGATATGATTGATTTAAAATCAAATTTAGAGAGCCAGCAAAAAAGTTCAACGTATTATGTTTTGACAAAGATACTGGGTATATATGTTTATACTGAAGGTGCAAATCAGCCTTTAAACTAAGGTCTATAGTGTGAGTCAGTCAGTGGTGGAGCTAAGCTCCCATAATTGGAAGGCAAATATATATTTTTTTAGGGGAATAAAAATTAAAAATGATATAAATTTATATATTATTACATGTATTTTAAAAAATTAAGAGAGAACAATTGCCTATCCTTAAATGAATATGGCTCCGCTATTGGAGTCGGTTCTTGAACTTTGATTCAGTGTAATTGTGCCTTAACTTACACTTCGCCAATGTCATTAATCCACTACTATTGAGCCAACTCAATCACTTTAAAACAACGTCATATCTATTTTTTTATTTTTAGAATAAACCAAAATGACGTCATATAATCTGAAGGCAAAACGACATTGTTTTGTGAGTATGAAAATTAAAAAAAAAAAAGGCCAAATATGCGAATCAGCCTCTCAACTATACCCTCTACCACGAGTCAGTTCCTTAAATTTTGACTTAGTGCAATTAAGTCCTTGAAATTTAAAATTAGTGCAATAAAGTCTCTAAAAAAATTACCTTATATTGAAATGGTGTCATTTTAATTCGAAAAAAAAAATCTATCCCCTTCGGAATCTTCCTTTCTTTGACTCTACTCCTATTTTTCATAATCTCACATTTCTTAATTCCTATCTGTGATATGCAAAGCTTTCTTGCTTGGGATTTAGAATTCGCAAAGTAAGATTATCACATTATCTTCTTTGGTCTCAATAAATCGCAATGAATGGGTTGAAGAAGTTGTGGCACCATTGATGTGTTATTGCAATTTTACCACTCAAAAATGGACTTCACGGACATAATCGAACCCAAGTCAAAGGTTTCATAAATATCAAAACTATAGAGTGAGTTTTTGGCTTTTGATATACAATTTTTAGATTTTAATTTATACTTACAACAGTGTGATTATCTTGTATGTATTGTAAAGTTGATAATGCTGAGCTTCATTAAATTAATCAATCCAAAAGTGATTTTATTCATATTGCAATGATTTTAAATTTTAGGGGTTTAATTGCATTGAATTAATAGTTGAAGAACTGATTTGCACATATGTTTTTTTATTTCAAACTCAAAAAGGCGATGTTTTGATTAAATTAATATATGATTTTTTTTTTAAATTAAAAAGGCATTGTTTTAATTGAAGCAAAATGATGCTATTTTTGGAGACTGAATTGACTCAACAACAGTGAGTTAATGGCGGCTAATAGAGATATAGTTAAGAGGTTTGATTGCACCAATTTTAAACTTTAGAGACTTATTAATTGCATTAAATCAAAGTTGAAAAGCTAACTCACACTATAAAATATAGTTGATGAGATGATTTGCACTTACCAATTTCATTGATGCACATTGGATAAAAAAAAAAAGCCCCGACCACATAATTCTCTATAGTATGGGTCATTAATAACTACAGACCATGAGTACCAAGTTGAACCCATATGGTCCTAGATGCTCTATTAAGGTTTTTGTGTTTTTTGTTAGTCTTTTAGTGCCAAAAATAAACATGGGTGTGAAATCGGTAAAAAAGGGATAAAGGGGATGGATAAAGAAAGCTATTGCTAGCTACATTGTACAAGAAAAGTAGAAAGGAAGCATGTATGTAATCATAGTTAATCAAAGTGACTATTTATCTAGTTAATCAAGGCCTTTTTCTTCAAGTATTTGAATCAAATTTTGATTTAGTTATATCTAATGCTAGTGATTTTATAAGTTATAATTTCATAGGCATAAATTTGAATAATTTAAGGTGGAAGAACGGAATCTGCATTTTTATTAATATATTTCGAAAAATCTTCAATCCTCATATTCACTACTGATAATCAAGTGAATGACCTCTATATAGAATAATGAGATGAAATTAAAAGCTAGTGAATCAACATGCAAGCTTACTCTCTGTTGATTATCTATCAATTAACCTATAGGGGTTAAAGATTAATTATTAATTCATCATGTATACATGGATAAATTTTTATATAAACTTAGTCTACTATATCATTTATAAACTAATTCAATCACAAAATGACATGTATACATTATATTTATATTAACTAACGAGAATAAAATAATTAAATGTATATCACTATGTGATTGGATTAGTCAATTGATGACATGGTAAACTGAATCTATCTAAAAAATTTTCAAATATATAATATATAATTTAGTTGCACATGGAAACTAGAAAGGGGAAGAAGGTTTAGGAGGTTGGCTGTACGAGGAACCCTTAATTAACCCATGAGGAAGCTTTTGGCATATATGGAGATATAGGGGAGGTGGTGGTGGTGGTAGAAGTGGTGGTCGGGGAGAGCCCAGTGGGCCGACAAGCTAATGTCTTTTTGACTCACGCATGCCCTGAAACTATACTTATATGTGACAGCTGTTAAAAAAGAGAGAGCATTTATATTTTGGTAGCACAAAATTTAAGTTATTTAGCCACTTTGAACCTTTCATAACTTAAAAAGTTAAAAATAGTGATGTTTCTTTTCTGTTACCTTTTTCTTCGCCTTCATAATCTCAGCCATCCTTTTTAATAATTATATATATCACTTTTCAAATCAAATAATTGATATTATATTAAATTAAACTTTTAAGTTTGTATTAAAATTAAATTTTATTTTTTATTTAAATATACAAATTTTTAAAATGTTATCAATTTGTGATTTTGGTGAAACTTTGTTAACATGACATAAAATTTCGGTCAAATTAAAATGGATGCACTAATCAGAAAACTAAATCATCTTATAAATTTTGAAATATCATCGTTTTTGCTTTACCTAAAATTTTAGAACCTAAATCTTTTTTTCAATTTGAAAAATAATACATGAAGTTATCGTAATTAGGAGTTGTCTAGTCAGCAAAGTAAGGAGATGCAAAAATTTTACTGTAAGTAGAGTTTTACTAGAAAGATTTAAGTTTTAAAATTTTTTAAAAAATAAAAACGATTATGTTTTAAAGTTTTTAAAATGATTCAACTTTCTAATTAGCTTTCTAATCTGTATAACTTTTTTAATCTCACAGAAATCTTATATCATATCAGCTGACTTTTTTTAGAATTCATACATTTATAAAATTTATGTATTTAAATGAAAAAAATAGAAAGTACAATTTAATTTTGATACAATCTTAAAAGTTTATTTTATTTTTAGCAATTATCCTCTCTCTCTATATATAGTTACTGTTTTATAAATATCATAAAACCTAGTGTTTTTTTCCGAAAAAAAAGAAATAATTTTATTGATTCAAACTAGCAATACATCGCTAGAAATACATATACAAATCAGCTAAAACTATAGTGAATGAAATAATGAAAAAATTCACAGCACCTAATAACAGCATAATAAATTGGTTCAATGCTTACAAATTTGATAATATTATGATAATTAGAATACATATGATTCTAGTTCTGCAGTATATTGACGATACATATGATTCTGTCGAATCGAATATGCTTTATTTGTCTAAACCACCTATACAAAAACAAAATATTGTAACAAACAAAAAACAAAACATAGTAATAAGACGATAGAAAACTAAATATTGCAGCAAGACAATGCAATCACAAAAAACAAAATAAACAAAAAATCTAAATTTAAATGGAATAACCACTTATTCTATAAATAAAATGATTAAAAAAAGGTATAGAGTGGTGATTTCAAACTAATAAATGGCTAAAAATAACTCCTCCTTATTTAAAGAAAATAGACGGCTAGAAAAAAAAAATAAGAGGAAAATTGAAAGAAAAGAATTAGAAACTCATAAAACCTAGGGTTTAATAATATTAAATAGCAATATATTATTAAATGCTGTAGTGTTAAATTATCATACTTATTATAGAACTAATTAACACTATTAAATTTGGATCTAATTGTTGATATTTAATAACTTTATTGTCTTGATCCCTATATCCACGGAGAGTAATCAATTATTTACTATATGAAAAAATAAAAAAAAATTATAATACAATAAAATTGTATCTCCCTTAAATTGATCGAATTCAAACCCACAATTTATTATATTTCCTCTCTCTCATAAACTAGAATAATAACTTTCACCCCTAAACTCCCAAAGGTATTTTCCAAAAGCCCACCCTTGAATGTTTTTACACACCCAAAAATACTCAAGTAAAAACTCAAACTTGAGATGGTTTTACCTCTTAATGCTTTGAACATGCCTATTTATAGACTCCAAAAGTTGCTTACCTAGATAAGGAATATCATTCTAATATGATTCAATTTTCAAATCTAATAACTTTTTCTTATCTAAGTCTTAAAACTTATTATAATCTAAGTATAACTGGAATTTTCACAATTTAAAAGTTAAATCCCAACACTAATTAATCTCTTTTACACATTAAAAAAAAAAAGGAAAAAGATAAGAAGAAAAATTACAAAAAGAAAAATAGAACAGAGACATGTTATAGACAAATGTACAAGTTAGGAATGTGATTAGACACAGGTAAGGTTGTATTATGATGTTCTTTGATAAAATGATATA
>CATIWF010035204.1:0-24164 GCA_949630135.1 Balakata baccata
TTTTTTGAATTAACATTGAAATAAAATAAATAGAATAAGAAATTATTTCTCAAAGCTTTGAATACGTATTTTTTTATTGTCTTTTATTACATTTCCAAATATTAATCTCAATTGATATTTTGAATTATAAGAATTAGGAAATGTATACACCATTACTTAGTATTGATGAAAATTTATTAATTTTACAGTAAATATAGAAGGATATTCTATTTATTTTATATTAACTGTTATTTTTAAAAAAAATTAAATTTTTATTTATTTGTCGCATTTATATAATCAAAGAAACTTAATAAAGATTAAATGAAGTAATATTTATAGTTGTATAATCTACAGTACATCAATTCCCTTTTTATTAGATTATAAATATTTTCAATTAGTCAATTGAAATTAATTCTACTTGTATTAAGTAAAATTTTTGAAAAATAACAAAATATTACCTTATAAATTTTTTTTAAATAATTATATTATTAAAATTTGAATTCGAGATATTTGATTAAATTAAAAAAGCACATACCACTATACTCATATGGGTTGGTTTAATAATACTAATAATAAAAAACTATAGAAATTAAATTCAAATGTAAGAAATAAATGCAAATATGCAATCATTTTTTTTTTCTTTTTGCCAAAGGGAATAATTGTCAGTCCATTTTATGGACAACAACTGAAATTCTTAGGCGGCAGCTGCATATTTTAATGTGAGTCTGTGCCCGCCTATCTAATTTTACATTATTACCCTTACTTTATTTGTGTTTATACCTTCATACAAAGTATTTCTTTTTTAATAAACTCAATTTTTTTATTATTTAGTTATTAACTCATTTTTTTAATTAAAAAATTTCTTTATTATAGATAATATTTTATTAAAAATTTTAAACCATAAATCCTAAATTCTAAAACCTTACCTTTTATTAAATTTGTTTTATTATAAATAATATTTTATGAGAAATAAATTAGTAAAGATCCACCACTAAACGCAAAGTAGGATCCTTATTCTAAATGGATAAAAGCTTTGCAGTTTGCGCGCAGTTCAATAAATACCGTTTCAGAAATTTAATGTATCATAATCTTCCGCGCGCTATCAAATCTTCTAAATAAATTAAAAAAAAATTTATTAAAAAATATTTCTTTATTACAAAATTTTTTTTATAATTTAAATGTAATTATAATATAAGTCGAGTAACCGCTAATAAATTCACATGGACAACTGCTCAATGAATATTTAATGCGACACTCGAATTTAGATATATATAGTAACAGGTCATTCTATATAATAAAATTTCTGTACTATGTTACTTAGTCTTTTAATGGGTGACTCAACTAAATTCGCTGAAAATAGCTTTTACAAGAAAAAATAATCTTTATATAATCTTCATGTTATCAACCGCTTCCTTCAACAACGGATAAAAAAATTTATAGGGGTTTTAGCTAAATTCAGTTAAAAAAATATATATTGGTAGTATTCCTCTAAATAAAAATTATTTTAAATTATGTTTTGGATTTAAAATTATGAGAAAAACAAAATGACTAAAAATAATCGTTGCAACTTGCAAGGCAATAAAGCAAACGGATAGAGTAATTGGCTCTAAATCAGTGAACCGTTAATCGGTCCAACCAAACAGCCATGCCGCGTGTAACTTCATTCTTACCTCACAGGTGCGTGATTTCATCTCCCCCATCGGTGATACCCACGCGTGCATTTCACGCGCTACTCCCCTGCGCGTGAATAACAATATGTATATATTGGACACGAAGTAACAAGATATGTAAACACGTTACAAGTTCCAGCTTCATCTCCCTCTTCTGTTTCATGCTTGGCTTCTCCAAAGCTCCAATCTTTCTGTGAAAATTTTGAGAACCCTAATTCTGCATCGTTAGGAAATAATGGCATCTCAATCATCCTCTAGCGATCGTGCTTGGATTCGGACCCAAATTCTTACCAATCACATACTCAGTTCTTCATCTCAATCTATTTCTCATCTGGAATCGAATGTTTGCTTGAGCTACTCTGCTCCGGAGCTCCATGAAAAGTATGATTTCGACATCAAGGAAATGAGGAAATTGCTGGACATGCACAACATTGAGGATCGGGATTGGTTGTTTGGTTTGATAAGACAGAGCAAGTTGTTTAATCCGCAAGAGAAGGGAGGAAGAGTATTTGTGTTGCCGGATTATAATCAATCCATGGAACAGCAAAGAGAGATTACGATGAGAAGGATTGAGTTTCTGCTGGAAAGAGGGGTTTTTGACCGGTGGTTGACGCAGAAAGGGTTAGAGTCAGAAATGAGAAAGTTTGCCCTTCATGAAGTTCTTTGCATCTATGATCATTCCCTCGCTGTCAAGCTTGGTGTTCACTTCTTTCTGTGGTATGTGCTCACTAGTTTTTTCTCTCCATTGCTTCTGATTTCACTAATTTCGTGGATGAAAAGTAAGAATACTGTGTCTAATGGATGAATATGATTGGAAAATTTCTTCTCTTCTTTTGTTACATCGCTTTTCATGAATATAACTGTAGTTCTTTTGGAAAGTATTTCTTGTCTGATTAAAGCGACTAATTTTATTTTATTTTATTTTATTGTTATGTTTTTGGTTGCAAAATGGGAAATTAAATGGTTCATTGGCTGAATTCTTTGCGTTAGGCTCATTTTGGTAGAGAATATTACTTGAGGTCAGCTACAGCGATAATGAGCTTGATGGCGCATAGCAAGCTGATTTTCTAATAACTAGTTACTTGGATGTAAATTTAAATTTCATACATTCTGAATTTGCAAGCACAGTTTCATGGTTATTAATTCAAAGGTGCTCTATTGTCATTCTTTCTTTTTTACTTGTACTCAGTTGAAGTACAGACCGAAATGAATCCTGTTCAACAACATGGGATTGATAAAGTTCCTTGATTTTCTTTCTATTTGGTTGCTCAAACTAAAGAGTTAATGATCATTTTTTATTTAATATAATTGAGCAGCACTTGTTTTGTATTGCTTTAAAGAAAAAAGAAAGATAAACTTTGCTATCTTTTTAAGTTCTCATATGTGAATGAAATTCAGGGGTGGTGCCATCCAGTTTTTTGGCACAAAGCGCCACCATGATAAGTGGCTGAAGGACACGGAAACTTATGAAATCAAGGGTTGCTTTTCTATGTCAGAATTGGGGCATGGAAGTAATGTACGTGGAGGTTGTCAATCTTTTGGTCTGGAGGATCAGGCCTTCGTTTTGATTTTATGCTCTTTGATATATTTATCCTAACTTTCTCCTTGTTTACTGTTTTTAGGTTCGAGGAATTGAAACAATCACCACTTATGATTCAAACACAGGGGAGTTTGTCATCAACACTCCTTGTGAATCAGCTCAGAAGTATTGGATTGGTGGGGCCGCTAAGGTAAAGATTATTGTAGGAACATTTATTTCCAAGTATTTTCCTTTTTGTCTTGTCCCTAGAAAAATTTGATTTTCTTCTATATGCTGTTCCCCTCTCAGCACACTGTACATTAACTTGGTTTTCTTCTGCTGCTTTTTAGCATGCAACACACACTATAGTCTTTTCACAGCTGAACATAAATGGGATAAATCAAGGAGTCCATGCATTTATTGCCCAGATCAGGGATGCAGATGGAAATGTATGTCCTAACATCCGCATAGCTGATTGTGGCCATAAAATCGGTTTGAATGGCGTTGATAATGGCCGCATCTGGTATCAATCTTACCTTCTCTTGTTGATGAGTATTTTTTCTGTAAATTATTTCAGGGATAACCTTGGAGATCTATTTCAGGTTTGACAATGTGAGAATCCCCAGAGAGAATCTGTTGAATTCAGTTGCTGATGTTTCATCAGATGGAAAATATGTGAGCTCAATAAATGACCCAGATCAGGTAGTGATTCTCAAGATGGATGCTAAATTCATTATCATTATCATTATCATCATCATCAACATCTTTTTTTTTTCCTTTTCTATTTTATAGATCAATTGATAAAATGGTTTTTGTCTACTTATTAAGCAAACAAATAAAACTGCATTTGCATTTCTTTTCTTTCAGAGATTTGCAGCGTTCCTGTCCCCTTTGACTTCTGGTCGTGTAATTATTGCTGTTAGTGCAGCCTACTCAGCAAAGGTATTAATTGAAACAATGGTCTTTATTTCTGTGTATGCACTTATGACTCTGAGTTAGGAGTTGGAAACAAAAAAAAACCTTCCTAGTGCCATGATCAGAGATAGTTATTTCTGCAATAAAGAAGAATGTTGCATATATCTGACCTTTCCCATTGCCTGTAATACAGGATATCTCATGCATCTAGAAACCATTTTATTGAGTGTAATGAAGGGCTCTGGCTAGCTTTATCATTGATACTTATAAAAAGGAATAGTCTGTATCTTGCATTGATGTCAGATATTGTTGCTTTTGTAGTCAGTCTAAATGTGATAGTTAGAAATTTCTTCAATTTGAGTCTGACAAATGGTATTTGATTCTGGATTTGTTTACAAATCTTGAATCCTTTTCCACACGTGTTGACAAAGCTTGAACATTTAGAAACTCCTCCATTTGTTGTGTTAATAGTGCAAGATATTATATCCATGATTCATGACCTGTTAATATTAAACCTTTTTTGATTTATACGATTTCATTTTATACTCCTATCAGATAAGTTTAGCAATTGCCATAAGGTATGCATTGACTAGACGGGCGTTCTCTATGACATCCAATGGACCTGAAGTCCTATTGCTTGATTACCCAAGTCATCAACGGCGTCTCTTGCCTCTTGTTGCAAAGACGTAAGTCTAAAATATATTTCCTACACTAAATTTGAGTACTGAAATTCATATGGAATACTAGTTTCTTTGATACTCTTCTGGTTATGCGTCACAGGATTACTGCAATAACAAATCTCTGCTATTAATTTTTGTTATGCAAATGCTTGAAAGTTAATATTTTTATTCAAGCCTATAGTTGAAAGTTCATATTCTGTGTGATATGCGTTAAATTTGTGATTTTGTCTATTATTTAAATGTTTTTTTGGTTCTGGAGCTGGTATATTTACGTACTGAATCTAGCTTTAGTGGTTTGGAATTCAAGATAACAGTGGCATTCTCCTTACAAGAAAGAGAATTAAATTTTATATCATTATAGGGGTTCATTTGTTAATTGTTACTGTTGAAGGAAATGAATGGGCATTGCAACAGTTGGACTCTGGGAAAGGGCCTCTTTATGTCCACTGAACCACTGTAACGGTGGCTCTGTTCCTAGCGGGACACATCTAAGAATTTCTTGATACATTACTCTTTTGCAAAACAGGTATTTGATTGGGGTTAGAAACTCCACATCCTAAACAGTTTTACAAGCTGAAAGATAGATGTCCTGCCAGTTTCTGAAAGAATGATGCCTGCCATTTTTTGGTATATGAACTAAGTGAATCAACTTAGTTTTGGTTTAAATTTGTGATGCTTTTGCTTTTTAGTTACTATTTAATCTGCAATCCCAATTTCTCTTGTTCTGTTACCCTGTTTTACACTGGGATTCTTGTATGCAGATATGCCATGAGTTTTGCTGGAAATAACTTGAAAATGATATACTGGAAGAGGACACCAGAAACGACCAAAGCCCTTCATGTTTTTTCAAGTGCACTGAAGGCTACCTTAACCTGGCATAATATGAGAACTCTTCAAGTGAGGAGTAGAATCCTATATGGAAATTTAGGTTTATCATAAGCTGCCTGACTGTACTTGCCTAACATTTAATTTTGTTTCCAGGAATGTCGTGAAGCTTGTGGAGGACAAGGCATGAAGACTGAAAATCGGATTGGTAACTTGAAAAGTGAATGTGATGTCCAAGCGACTTTTGAGGGGGACAACAATGTACTCATGCAGCAGGTAATGTTGTGGTCATCATTTTGCTAAAAATTGCCTTATGATGACTGCAAGTTGATTGAAATGCCAACCGTTTGATATAGTAATTTCAAAACAAAAAAAAAGAAAAAGAAAAAGAAAAAGAAAAAGAAAAAGAAAAAGAAAAAGAAGAAGAAAGAAAGAAAAAATAGGAGGAAGAATGTGCTCAATGGATAATATCCTGTATTATGCACCTTTTGGTGTCTTGCATACTGTATGGCATGTATTTTCCTTCATACTTGTACTGATAATATTCTCGCCATTGAAGCATGCTTTATCTAAATCTTTACTGTTTCTTTAAGGGTTATTCTTTAGGGAGTTGCTTTTCAATTTCCAGTCAGTAGACCAGTAGCTATGTTTTCTATCTTCAATACCATTGCAATTGATGGTTAGAGCATAAACTTTCATAGCATTCTTGCTATATCAATTACTGCAGTTATATTGTTCTCAAGTATGCAATTTGTCCCACCAAGTCAAACTAGATGTGTAGGATATCCCCCAGTGTTTGATCAAAATCCACTGTCAAAATGGCAGCAAAAGAGGAACTGCAGAAGTTTCTGTAGATTTATAAAGCAGCAAATTGATAGAAAAGCCTAGGATTTGTCACTGGCCTCATGGATCGTATGGAATGGATTCGCATAGAAATGAAATGAGGACCACATGGATTTTTGTGGATCCAGAATCTCTATTTGCAAAAGCTGTCTTAACTTTAATTGTCCTCCAGGCTTTAATGGTGAAACTGCTTGTCAAGAAGAATCAGATTAAAATTTCTCTATTTGATTTGTGAAGAAGCATTCATTAATTACCTTTGAAAGTATCATTTTATAAAATTAAAAAGATAATCTACTTAAGGTTATCACCATCTTGGAATATCGTTTAACTCAGGTCAGCAGGGCACTTTTAGCAGAATATGTAGCAGCTCAGAAGAAAAACAAACCTTTTAAGGGTTTGGGATTAGAACACATGAATGGACCATGCCCTATTATACCATCACAGCTGACTAGTACTATGCTTAGGAGCATCCAATTCCAGGTGAGATAAATTCATTAACTTAGTTAGCAAATCAACATTTTTAAACACATTCCTTACCAGTTCCCTGCAACAGATGGATGTTTTCTGCTTAAGAGAGAGAGATCTTTTAAATCGCTTTGCAGCTGAAGTGTCTCAGCATCAAGCGAATGGTGAAGGAAAAGAGTATGCTTTTCTTCTAGTAAGTATGCCTTTCTGGTACTAAAATTGCTTTGCTCTTGGCTCCAATCTCTGGATCTAATTACCATTGCTCTCTCCATCTTTGTCTGTGTCCTACCCAGGCTTATCAACTTGCAGAAGACTTGGGCAGAGCTTTTGCAGACCGAGGTATATTGCAAAACATCATTGATGCTGAGGCAACTGCATCTTCTGGTTCATTGAAGGTTGATGGGAAACTCTTCCTTGTACTCTATTTGTGTATCTGCTTGATGGTTTAGTTTTATGACTCAAAAATGAAGTTTGTCAACGAATCACTTAACCTAGAACTCAAACTTATAGGTGAGGGTCCAGAAATAATTTTATATTCTTAACAGATGCTGCACATGAATGCCCATTGGGCTTTAAGCATGAACAAGAAGATGACTGCTGAAAATAAGTTTAATAATGTGTGGGTGGCTATGATTCGAGCTCTAGATCTCTAGTTAAAGAGACTCCAATACAGAGTCAGTGTACCACTCAGCCTGAAAGTTGAAGCTTGTAGGTGACAATTTCAAGAATAGTTTTATTATGACTAGAAGTAGGATACAATTAAGCTGCAGAGATTATGCAAGTTTTGAGCGGAGGTGTTGCAAAATGTTCATTGCAATCCTACCATAGTTAATATGAAACTACATGGAATATTATAAATTAGTTGCTGAATATGATTCTTTCCATTGCAGAATGTCTTAGGTCTATTGAGATCAATGTTTGCCTTAATCTGTATTGATGAAGATGCTGCATTTCTCCGGTATGGGTACTTGTCAACAGAAAATGCAGCTGCTGTAAGGAAAGAAGTGACAAAGCTCTGCAGTGAATTGCGACCGCATGCACTTGGCTTAGTCAGTTCCTTTGGCATTCCTGATGCTCTTCTGAGTCCCATAGCATATAATTGGATTGATTCAAATTCTTGGTCCTCTGTTAAATGCTAGTTAGATTCTTTGGTTTTTCTTTCCTCCTTTCAGCCTTGAAGTAAAAGGTCTGCTATTCCTGGCTTTTTTCTTCAGGTCTTAATAAGAAAACTGAAAACCTTGGGTAACACATAACCCAAATATTTGTAATTCCTGCTTATTTGTAAAACTGTGTATTAATAAATTGGTGCATATTTGTTGCTCTGCTATAATAGTAGATTGTCTTTTATACATGTTCATTAGATTGTGAACAAGCAAGAAACTTATGATAGCCGTAAACAGTCACGTGACAGAAAGCAAACCTGAGCCACTATCGGTCTTTTCGCTCTCGGAAAAATGTACACAGGTGATATCAGGCATTCATAGTCATTACATTAATAAGACGAGAAGAGTGGTCGTGTGCAAAATGTATTCTAAAAGATTGTTGAAATGTATACCGTTACTGGTTTCTTTCACTATACAGAAACCATCACTAGTGTTCACCTTTTATATCTGAAACTATCTACCTTTTATATCTGTACCTGTCTACCAGACATTGACAACCAAAAACTAATAGAAGCTGATGCTCTGGATGATTTTAGGGTAAAGATTATGATAGTAGAACATGATTACTCCTTATGATAACAGAGGTCACACGATCGATGACTAGAAAGGAGAATAACATATGCGCATATGACTCAGGCAGCAAGTGAGCAAGTTTCAACAAGTTCATCACCGGAATTATCTTGATCTCGAAATAATCAGCAACATCTTGTCATAGAATGCTGTTAATTTTGACATTCAAGCAGAGGCTGGACATACTAGTTAATCAATGCTACTTGAAAGGCGATTGTATGGAGTCGTCGCCCGAGGATCCAGCACCACTTGTCTTATTATCTCGAGCAATGTTAGCCTCTGCACCATCAGCATTTTTCTCTGCCTTTATCATACCCTTAATAAATGGACTGCCATCTTGAGTAGCATCAGCAGTGAGCCTTCCCATCTTCTTCTGTAAGTCAGCAAGTGAATCCTTTGCAACTTTCCCTCTAGGAGACTTTTTTTCATCAACAAGCTTTAGTTCCAACCTATACAATGCACAGGCATCATGACTATTGATCTCATATTCATATAAATGCCATTCATGACACCCTGGAGGCTGTGGGTCCATATAGTAGGATCTCTTATGTCCCCCAAACTCCTTCATCACTTGCTTCCTGGATTCATGCCAACCACGTCCAGTGTAGTCCGGCAAAGATCTCTGCTTCCTATTTCCACTTTGAAAAGCCCTTCTGGGCTTATCAAAGAACAGCCATTCTCTAATTGTTTCACCATTATGCAAGGAAAGATCAAATAGCTCTGCAATAAGCAAGGGTAATGAATTAGCTAGACCAAAACAATATGACAGCCAGCTCTGTCACGCTATAAATCACTGCAAAGGTCAGATTCCACATATGGATCTGAACCACATCAAATTACACAGCATACTTATAAGAAAAAATTCAAAAATGGCATTGCTCAACAGATTGCTTAAAGCAAGCATGCTGCAAATGTCTATGCAACGTACATAGAAACTGAACATTGCAAATTAAACAGAAGGGAGTGGAAGTTATCACATAGACTTACCAGTAGCATTCCATGGGGATTTTGTACTAGCAGCCCCCTCACATTGAGGAATACCAACATTTTTACCATGGGCCTTTGCAGTAAGAGCATTATATAGTAAATTATCCTTCAAACCGATGCCCATGGGACGCACAACTGGAGTCATACCAGGTGGATCTTCATTCAAAGCCAGACTAGCATGAAAGCTACTACAATAGTCCTCAAACCATTCAGATCCCTGAGCGGGCCTGGTGCAGTCCCAGAGTGCACATTTTGGCCCCATGAAAGCAGAAGGCGGGGGGCTGATAGGTAGATTGTTGATCTCGGCACTTTTCCTAAACTCTTTAACATCATTGAAACCAAAAGAAAGCCCATGGTTGAATCCTTCACCCAAAATGAACTGATGACAATCTAAAGATGCAGTCATATAGGAGGTGCTAACCACTGTATCATGCAAGGGTAACAAGGAGTTATTGGATTGAGCAAAGCCTTCAAAACCAAGGACCTGAGTGTCACCATGTTGTAAGTATTCCTGAAAAGTAGGCGTTTACATCCATCATCAGTATGCACACAGATTGTTAAAAAAGCAAGCCATACAACTCAAGCGAGGTATTCAAAAAATCATATTCTACAAATGAAGAAGAATTAAAAAATTGACAGCGATCTAATAATGCATAAAAAAAATGAAATAAAATTCAAAAAATATTAGGAAAAGTGCATAGTTATTAAAGCGCAAGGCATACTAAGACACTAAGGGGTCCTGATGCGCAAAAATAAAAAATTATATTATTAGACTACTAGTAATATGATATGATATTATAACTATTAAAACTCAAAACACATAAGTCATAAGAAAAAAAACACACACACATACACAAAGAAAAAAAAAACTTAATTATGGTTTGAAATCCTAAACATACAAGACTCCTAAGCTAACTAAAGATTTGAAATCCTAAACACACAATGATCCTAAGCTAAGAAACACGAATAAGGATACGGCTACGAGGACACGATACGACGGAATAAGGGGACATGACAAATTCTAAAAAAAAGAACATGGACAAGGCAGTGATACGACATAATAAAATAATAAGATATAATTAAAAAATAAAAAAAATAAAATTAAGCTAATTAAATGTCTAATTTTATACAATAATAATTTAATTTATAGAATTATTATTGAAATATTAAGCTAATCTCTTGATATAGATATTAATGTGTCAACTATGGCATGAGAAGTAAAATATCAATAAGTTAAAGGATAAATTTATAGTGTGTCAACTAGGGCATGAGTAGTAAAACTTCAATAGGTTGAAGGGTATATTTGTCATAACCAAATTGTAAACCCTAAAAAATAACTATAAATAGTCACACTTTGTCTTCTACCCCCAAAACCTAGTTTCACTCACCACTCTCACACAGATTTGAGATGGCTACGATGTAGTTCGCCTTCTCGTCACTGTGAATTCTCTTCCAGCCGGAAAAAAGCTACAAAAAGTGGATGATCTATCAAAGCCATGTCCAAATCTGTGTTCCTCGTGTGTCCTAGCCATGTCTGGAGCTTTGACCTTGTTTCCGGTCAACAACGCGCCACGTGGCGTGTCCAACGCATGTCCAGGTATCCGTGTGTCCGACACACTGACTTTTCCTTTGTCTGTCATGTCCATGCTTCAATGATCCTAAGCTTACTAATACTATATTTAACAAGTTATAATACTAACCAATTATGAATTATCAAAACAAAGCATAATTAGTCAATCATCATAGATTTTCTTTGCCATAATTCTTTTTTTTTTAATTGTTTGTTTTAGAAATAATCAGATGTGCTAAAGTCTACTATTAGTGTTCTTCAATTTATAATCAATGGTGCGCCCTTAACTATGGAAAAGTGCAAATCATGAATAAAATCTGATCTGTTTATCATCATAAATTGCATAAAGTTTGACCATTTTCGGCCAATTGAAAATTTAATTCACATAAATGTAGTTAAACAAAATAAAAACACAACAATGTTTGCTATCTCAACAATCTTGGCAAGACTCATCATGTTAGCATTGAAGTTTTACATATAAAAGTTGAGTTTGGACCATAATAAGCCATATAATTAAAAACATTGGGTTTTTTCTTGGGAAACTTGCAAAACAGGAAACAGCAGCTACATGATATTTATGAACGAAACCCTAAAAAACTTCAGGGAACAGTTATTACTGGAAATAAGTATATTATATAATATTATATATCCTTCAAGATGACTCTATATGCCTCATTTGAACAGAATCATTGATGTGTTGAACTAAAAAGGCGAAAAATTGTAATTTACTTGGTGAAGCACTAAGAAAAATTAAGGTTATTCCAAAATTTAAGTCAGGATGCAGTCACGATCAGTAAGTTGACTAGCAGAAACAAATTATTGAATTGAAAAATTAATTTTTCAGTAAGCTGCTTACATCCACCATCTGTTTAAAAGTGCTTTTTGCCCATTTTACCTGTTTCAATCCACTGTTGGTAAACTAGCTATGGGGAAACATGTTTCAATATTTAACAACAATCAACGTGGATGAAATAAAAAATTAGCAATATTTGGGGGGAAAAACACGTTAAATTATGTCAAAACTCATAACAACTACTCCAAAAAGAATATCTCACATCTTTAAATGCTGCAAAATCGTCAAGAATTAGGCTTTTAAGTTTAGGTTCAGGCGTCAGAACTGACTGCTCTGCCAACAGGCTAGTGGCATCATCTTCCTCCTCACATAATTGCAAAAGGCGGCCAATTTCATCCGAGAAAGTCTCAAGGCTGCCACCCTATAAAATGCACATAGTATTACTTTATCACAATCCTTAAAAGAACAATTCAAACTGATCAAACAACACACATGAATGCTCAGATTTTCGGAAACAGTGACAAGCAAAGATGAGGCAGGGGATGGCATATCGAGCTCAGCTTTCCACTCATGGAGACTCTGATAAACTTGCTCCTCCAATAAGGTAACATCACTGATTCGACCCTCCTTCCTTGCAGCTTGAAGGTTTGAGAACCGTTCTTGAAGATCATTGATCCGGTTCTTGGCATTGTCTACCAAGAGATTGTGTGACACAGATGTGCATTTAGTCTTTCTACCTTTCAGCATTGGCCCTCCTGCCTCCATAAAAGTCCTAAGAAACCGGTAACCATATACTTCAATATCAAAATCTGAAGTCAATTTTTGACATTCCAAGCATTGAGAGAAGGGTAAAAAAAAAAAAAAAGAAGCGCAATCTTTTTACCATCGTTTCAATTCCCAAAATCATACTGTAAATCAAACCAAAGATGCTAAAATCAGACATGAAAACCGAAATACATTCAGTAATAACAATAACAACAGCAGCAGCAAGAATCAATCAATAATTTATATAAATTCATTAATCCATAATCTTAAGTTGCTCTAAACCCCTAAAGGAAAAAAACCCAGAAACCAAATGTGCCCTAATTGCAGCATATAAAGGGCAAAGAAAATAAAAAAAACCGAATCGCAAATATTGAAAACAAAAAAGAGAATACCTTTGCATAAAAATAGCAAAATAGATTTTTGGTAGGGAACCTCAAGAAGGAAAGCCTTGAAGAGGAAGTAAACGCTTTATTGATGAGCTTATCGATTCGGAGAAGACAGCTATTTTAATTTCATGCAACCAGTAAACTGCTAGCTGCCAAGGCGGGTCCGGTTTCGCTGTCTGCAGGATTTTCAGGGAAAATAAAAGACTGGTGCAAAGAGTCAACATAAATCAAATTACTATTATACCCACCAGGCCACCCACTCTTATTTTCTCAAATATATACATGTGGACTCTATTGATATTTTTATTTATAGATTAAGTTAATAATTTTATTAATATATAGAAATATAATTTTTACAATTATATTGATAACTTATAAAAAAAAAAATTTAATGCAATATTATATTGTTAATTTAAATCGTGAACAAATTCATAAATATAAGAAAAAAAATACACATAATGACTCTTTTTTTAAGCAAATTACCATTATACCACC
Source organism: Balakata baccata (assembly GCA_949630135.1). Classification (NCBI taxonomy): domain Eukaryota; kingdom Viridiplantae; phylum Streptophyta; class Magnoliopsida; order Malpighiales; family Euphorbiaceae; genus Balakata; species Balakata baccata. Next base: position 13,626 of record CATIWF010035204.1, read on the forward strand.
ACGGCATTTCTCTAACCAAAAGCTCCAAATTCTACTCTTCTCTTCTCAATTTACTATTCTCATACAAATTAAATAAACGGTATCGAATCCCACGAAATCCAAAACACGACTTAGTCAGAATTCTTTCCTTCTTCAAAAAATTACTCTTGTTTCTTTCTCTTCATCGTTTCTCTCTATAATCATGGTAATTTTGTTCAAGCTCACATCTTCATCTATGCAAGTTGCTCTCAAGAAAATTACTAACCCAATTCTCCATTCAAAGGAAATCTCAACTCTCTTCTATCCTCAGTCATAAACTCATCCTCTCAATCTATCTGGAATTAGATATACAGACAAGTATTTGCAAAATTCTCTCCAATTTGGTAGTGAATCCATATCCTCTTCTTGGTTTGTACTCTCTCCTTCTGTTGTTGCTTTTTTTAATTATTGAATTTCTTATACATTTATTGAATTGTGTTCTATTCTTATGTCCGATATTTTTATTGGATATTATGTTGGTTGAGTAACTCTTCTTACTTAAATGGTTTCAAAAAAAAAAAGTCTTTTTACTTAAATTATATTCGGTTTTGCTTGAATTAGTCATTTGCTGATGTTAAAAATAAAATATAATGTTTCAATATTGCAGCCTGCGGTTACAGACATACAAGTTGTTGCTCATGGTTCTTACTTGTGGTGGAGATGAGTCCGTAAAGTTAATACAGATCAAAGATTTGTGTTACTTGAGAAATGATGAAATTGAGTATCTTATCATATAATACCAATATAACCTGCATATGAAAATCATAAAACTTGGTCTGTATGTTACAAACAAATTAAAATGTGATATATGTGTATGAATTCGTATTATATACCACAATATAATATTAGATAACACACATATAACATACAAACAATGTCGATGCTATTTGGTAGTTACAAAAACACATTTCTTTATTTTTTTTATACTTATTCCACTAACGTTTAAATATGTTATATCTTAAAAAAAATATTGTATTCCTCAACATTAAATCAATATATGATTAAAACACATTCTTTTATTCATTTGATGTTACAAAATTTGGTTTCATCATTAAAAATAAATTCAAAATTTGTCCAAGATTTCATATCAAGTAACTAACCTACATATAACAAACATATAATTTGGTCTGTATGAACAAAAAATGATTCATCATTAATATTAATAATGAATAGTTTTTGTTCATATTTAACCTATATATAGCAAAGAAATGACAAATAAAAAACGTGTGTGACAGTTATTCTAATGTACTGTTTGGTAATGTCAAACTTAGTCATAAAAATAATTTAGTTTGATCAATAATCTGTGTTTGGTAGGGTAATTTATTTGGAAAAAATGTAGATTATAATCTAAAAAAATAAGCTAGTAATACTAGCATTCATAAATAATCTACTAGATTACTGTTTTTCTTTTCCTTTATACCCTTATTTTTTTTATCAAATAATGATAATAATAATAATAAAATTATTAAATTATATATAATATAATTATTAAACTATTTAATATGTATATATATAATAATGAATATTAATTAGATGATAAATATGAATGTATTTATTATATTAGAATTAAATATTTAATATAATTTTTATAACATACAATACGTATATATATTATATAATTTATTTGTATTATATGTATAAATATATCATTTTATGTCATTTTATATTTTCAGCTAGTTTTATAAAATACTTTTAATTAAATCAACTAAATTATCAACAACTGGATTTTCAATTACTAGATTATCAGATACAACTATATTATCAATTATAAGCTAAATTATCAGCTAACAACTAGATTATATATTAGTTTTACCAAATAGAGCCTAAGTTATTTTAAATAAATTTTACATAATTAATGCTCCCTTGATTTAGTAATTACCCTTATACTTATATTTGGTTTAATAACCATAATCCATGAATTTAAAAATTAATTTCCAATTTTATCTTTTATTAAATATTGATAATTAATTATTAATTATCAATATATAATCAATTTATTATATACTTACAAATTTAAAAAATAAAATTGGTTATTTTAAGAGTTAAAAAATAAAGTTATTATTCGTTATAATATTTAATTACATTGCTAACAAATATGTTTTAATAATAATAATAATAAAGCAATTAGTTGAAATTAAAATAAAAACATTTTTTACTTTTTTATGATTAAATATAGTTTTGAAATACTATTAATTCATTATGGACAATTTTGGAATAAAAAAAATTGTCAACAATCCCTCATTGTTTAAAATTCATAGATTTTGGATTTTTCCACATAAGGTAGGAATTCAAATCCTTCAAAAACGAATAATTTTGGTAGATGAGAAATTTTCCAAAATTCATCGATCCAAACATAGTCTTTATTTAATTCAGTTAGTTCAGTTTTCATTTTATTTAGTTCAGTTATGTGCAAAAATTTTGGCCTGTTTGATTCAATTAAAAAAGTTTAAAAAATTGAATAAGTCTATTGGAATTTGGCGGGCCTGAATCCAACTTGAACTGAAGGAGTGAAGACCAAATAGGAAATTAGAGCATGAATTGGATGACTCATTTCTAAAATAGCTTGGATCAATTTGGTTATTTGCTTATAAATTGCTCCTTTTCTCTTTATCTCATCGATGTGGGATTAGTTTTCTAACACTCCTCCTCAAATCCAACCGGCTTAGTCCAGTTGTGATTTGCCTTTTATTTTTCGCTTGTATTTCTCTTTTAAGTCTCAGAGGCTTCAAGTTTTTTTCTTATTTATTTGGACTTGTATTCTTTAAACCTTATAGATCATAGGTCTACTTTATTTTTGCCTGAATCTTCCTCACTAAGCCTTCTTTCTTAAGTTTCAGGTCTTGATGATTTTTTTGCCTGGATCTTTCTCACTGAACCTTCTTCTTGGACTTCAGGTATTTGGGTCTCAGGTCTTTTTGCTAGGATATGAGCTCTTCATATTAAACCTTCTGAATCTTTTATGGGCTCTTACGCCATTTGAACTCTAATACCATTTGGTAAAATTTGGTTGACCCATGTCTAACTTGAACTGGAGGAGTAAGAGCCAAATTAAAAATTAGAACATGGATTGGAAAACTCATTTCTAAAATAGTTTGATCCAATTTGGCTATTTGCCTCATTTGCTTATAAATTGCTTATTTTCTCTTTATCTCACTGATGTTGAATTAGTTTTCCAACAAAGTTGAACCAACTAATATATATATATATATATAGGAGAAAATTACTATTTATAGCCTAAAGTTCAACCTATTGTTCTAATACCATTGTAGTTTAAAATTATCCGGTCGACTCTTCTATTTTATTATATTTTATTAATATGTCATTTTATTAGATTTTCTGTTAGAAATACGTCATGATAAAGATAATGTCTTTTCGTTAGGGTCTATACAAAGAAATTTCCATTTTTGCATTATAAGCACAATATGTAATCGACATCCTTCCACAAAACCTAAACTAAATTCTGTGTTACACTGAGCATAGACAAAAGGTGAATATTCTTTCTTAAATTTCCTGTATTTTTGTTGAACTCCTAATAATTGAGGAAGTAAGCTGTTGATATCATCCATGCGTCGTGACTCATGAGTTAAATGAAGCATTTGTAGAAATATTTAAGTTGTGAAATGCTGATCATTCGAATCTGCAAAAATTAGGCAAAAAGAGAATTTTGAGGAATAATAGCTTTCCATAGTTAAGTATTACGGATTATTTCATCTATGATCATTAAAGTTTACCCTTATTACAGTAAAATTACACAAAAAAAATTTCATTGCAAGAAGGTTACTCAACTATGTTTTTATTTCACTAAAGTCACTTTTAGTCAATTTTTCAATTTAGGTAACTAGAAAGCTAATATGACAGCTGATGTGTCGCTGAAAGTCTGATGTGACAGCTAAACTGTCATCGAAATTGGTCTGGAATAACTTTAGTGAAACAAAAACATAATTCAGTGGTTTTTTTAGACGAAAAAGAGTTGTAATTTTACTGTAATAAAAGCAAAATTCAGTAATTATAGATGAAATTAGCCCAGTATTACGCTATATAGTAAATACCATGAATGTAATGAAAGAATGAAAAATGATTCAGCCCTTGTGATGAATAAATAAACATAGAAAGGACGAAGTCAAGTTTTGCCAGAGAAGCAAAATTGCAAATTAACTCTTTTAAGCTAAGTTCTTACAGTGTAACTTTGTGCTATAATTGATTCCCCCCACGGTCATGTTGGATTAGCTTTGCCATTTTCAAACACCTGGCCACGCCTAAAGTTAAAAAGCCCAGCAAGCCCTTGTCCTTCCGAAAGTTACTCCAGCTCTTTAAGTTTCTGTTTAAGAAGTTCAACTTCTTTTGCTAATTCTTCATCTTTTTGTTTCATCTCCTGAAACAGTAGAAAAAGGAATATGGAAGTAAACAAGACTACAAGAGCATTGACACACAACCAAACAGTTGATGGCAATCAGCATTGACACATCTGTGATAACTTATGCCATAACTTGCTATTGTAATCAATGAAACTGAAACCTTCATGTATTGGAAAAGCTAAGATGTAATTGACTTGACAAAACCACAAAAAAGGGAAGACCTCATTGTATCACCATATTCATCCCAACCCCTCACTATGGAAAAAAAAGGGAAAAGGAAGGAGAACAGAAAACAAATCAGGATAAATTACTCTGTTAGAAAGATGCTTAAAAATGTTTACAAAGGTATAACTACACTGCACAATTTTCACGGGTCAGGGGGAAATATCAGCACACACCTGTAATTCTTGCTTTCGTATCTCCTCCTTTCTTGCTTCTGATCTAGAACTTCTTTGGACTTCGAAAGTAACAACAGCTGCAGCAACCTGCAGAGGAATGGGAACTATATATGTTTTATCCAAATTATAGAAGGTCAATTTCAAATCGTGTACTCTCATTTGAAAAGCTATTTGTCCATTTTACACATGGAAAAATACAGGCACCTGAAATTTATAAACCAGCAAACAAAAATTTTGATACATTGATACATATTCAAGCATAGGAAGGCAATGCATGCATCAATTATAAGCTACACCAAACTAAAGTTACCACAACCATTGATTTTTAAACATAAGTTTACACCAATTAGAGGAACAGGAAATAGCAATACCAAAACACAAAGATTTCACCAAGAAGATCAGCAGCAGCTTGCACAGCCTTCTCCTCATTCAAAGGATGCATTGCAACATTAGTTGCATGACCATATATGCGCCTTTGCACTGTTGTTGTGAATCAATGATTTGCCTAAAACCCAAAATGAAAATATTGCACAACTCATTACTTCTATGTTTCAAATAAGACAGTGGATGCATAAGTTACAATAACATTCATGTTTAGAAAAGTGCAAATACAATTGGTGAAAACTTCTTCAGCTAAGCAATGTGTTTCTTCCCTCTTCCTCCCCCCCCCCCCCCCCCCCCTCGTGGTTGAGAAAAGGCATGACATTCTACCACATGGAAGCTGAAGGTAATTAACATGGAATTATATGTAACATATTTCTTAGATTTCAATACACACAAGTTCCCTACCTACTGGCATGTAAAAAGAAAGAACATCTCCAGGATATCAAGCAATTACTTTGCAAACTATATAAGGAGATAACAGGGGAAAAAAAAAGACGCATAGGTGTAAGCTAAATTAAATTCACTAAGGATATAAACAGAACACAGGATAATGAAACACCAAGAAAGGCCACAGTGAAATCATCTAGGACTAGTATTCCACCTTGGTGAACAAGTCACAGCTGAGTAACAAAATCCTCATTCAGCTTAAAATAATTGGATAAATGCAGTCATTGAATCGAAGAGGTGGCATCTTTAAATATTTATTCTAGTCCTAGAAGAATACAACATGCTTCCCTGCCATTTCATGAACAGACAAAACAATAAAACATGAAGAAAGATACCCTGATAATGAAAATCCGACGATTAGGCACATGGTACAAGCATGGTGACAAGTGACACAAAATAAAGATATATTGGGACGGACATTGCCTATAAACATTGAAAGAAAGGAGAAGCATCCATCAAAAGGCTAAAATGCATAACATAGACCACAACCTGTTTAGGCGTAAGAAAAGTTTCCAGAAAACTAGCAAGCAAATATATGTGATCTGTAGGCAGTAACCCACTGGGATGAAGATCAAACCCATAACCAAAAGAAGTAAAGAACACATTTAACAGTGATAATCCTACTAACCCAATCACTAATACCAAAAAGTATACAACTTCAAGATAAAAACCCATTATATGATTAACCAAAAGAAAAAGGAAAATAAGGGAACCTGTGCTATATTGACTATTAACTGGCGGAATCTGGGGTGCAGCCCTGCTTCCTTCTTCAGACGATTGGCTATGGGCTTGCAAATGGTTTTAAGGGCAAGGGTCCCTAGCTTTACCAGGGGTAAAATCATAACATCACCTTTATGTACAATTCGGCCACTTATTTACCTGTATCTGATAGTGAGCTTAAGCTGTTCGATGTTGTAACAAAGAGAATCGGTGGGAAGATGACCAACATGATAACCCAAAATAGCCCATCGCTGAGACTGGGCATCGACCCTTCTGGACATTGTACTTCCTTACTTCTTCGACCAAAAGAATTGCTTTCTGATGGGAAAATTTGTCTGTTAGGTTAGTGATTAATCAAATTAAAAAACGGAAAATAGCTTATTTTGGTCCCTCAATTTTACAATTTTATGCGAATAAGCTACCGGCAGAGAATTTCTGTTTTCTGCAGGGCTTTATCCTGAACGGAGCGGATATTTTCCTATTCACTCTCCCATGAAAACAGGAATAGGAAAAATTCCTACCCTATTGAGCAGGATGGGATGGATACTCTCTGACTCACGGGAATTCCTGTCTCGGATCCATGAGGACCCATAATTATAAGTATTTTTTATTCTTTATAAAATACAATATAATACATGTAGACAGTGATCAGCGAATAAAATATAATTTATACAACAATATATAATCTAATAATATATTATTTAAAAAAATACATCTAATTCAAAATTTAAAAATATTTGAAAAATTAATATTAAAAATTTAAAAATTTAAAATATATAAAAGCATATTTTGTATAATATTTAAAGTAAAAAAGTATTACTCTTTACTAAATGTTCAAATACAATCCATCAAATAAATTATGAGATCAATTTAATTAATACTATATAATAAATTTGTATTTGATATTGTTAAATTAATGGGGGTTGCATTATTAATTTAAATATAAAATTAGATTTCTTTTAAACTTATTTTTAAAGAGAAATATATAAAAATTATGACATGTAAAATTCATAATAAATTAAATTAATTAATGATAAACTATTATATAAGTAATTTATTCTATTACAAAATTGTATTTTAAATATTCTTTGGTGGTACACAATTCTATTATGTAAATTTTAATTATTTTAAAATAATAATAATAATATTATAAAATTTATTATATAATCATAATGATTTAAAATTTAAAAATTCTAATTATATAAGTTTAATTAATTTTCATCTTAAACCTAAATATTTTATTGTTTCAAATTGTTGAAGAATGAAATAATCATGTTTTTTTACCTTTTTTTTTTATAAGTTACAAAATTTGCTTTATAATATTCTAGGATAGATACTGTATGGATACAAGTTGAAAGAAAATACTAGATTTTCACTGCATTGAAGTCATAAAAGAAAAAAAGAACAAAATCAATTGCAACACAAAATGTCTATGAATTATTTATTTTTTTATAATGTGTAAACTTTTAAATTAAATATGGATGTTTATAAATTTTCTATTGATATTTATGAATTATTATCTTTGTTTTAATTGTGAACTTTTATAGTTACATGATAGTTATTTTGTTATAAATTATTATACTTTTGTACATGTTAAATTAATTATTTTATTATATAAAATTATGATATTAATATATTGTTATTTATAATTTTCTTAATGTGAAAAAAATTTAGCAGGAATGAGAATCCCTCCTAGAGGGATAGAAATCCCTATAGGGATGAGTGTGGAGATAAATTTATATCTCTTAGCATGGTGAGGATGGAAATGAAGATTCTCTGTTATAGTAAAAATAAAAATGGGAAATTTGTGAATAATCTCCCGGAATTGTACCTGCCCTATTACCAAGCCTATGAATAAGTCTCTCAATTTAAAATGTATTTAACTGATTCTATTACTTATAATTTTATTAATTAACTTCTTGAAAAAATTTATTGAGTTATTTACAATCAATTTGAACTAATTTAATTTTTATTTATGAAACACTTAAAATATACTTAATGATAATTAATTACTTGAGTTAATATAATAAATTTTCAGTTAATCCCACTTAAGAATTTATAAAATACTTAACATCTAGTTAATAATAATTAGTTAAACAAATTAAGAAACAAAAGTTGATTAAAACTAATAGTTAAAGAAGTAAAATAAATTATGATAATTATTATTAGATTCTTTCAGCTTAATTAAGGTTTCAAATTCAAATTTTGATATATTATCTTCTTTAAATATTTTGAGAAAATATTTTAATGTTCTTCAAAATTCTACACAATATATTATATATTAGTGAGATTAATTTCAAATACCATATTAAAAAAAATATAATAATGGATGGCTTAAAATTCAGAAGCATATATAACACTTTTTGGCACATGATCAAGCAGTTGGGACCATAATCATTAAATCATTACACAGTATGGAATGAATTTTATCAATATTGTCCGATCTTCTGCAACATCGATCTCGGCTATCCCCCCCCCTTTTTTTTATCTTTCTTTTGTATTTCCAACCTAACCATCAGAATATTAATAATAACAATAACAACGGGCAATTAATTGTTTCACCTGATACTTTTTATGGGTAACAATTATATATATATATTTTTATGCCTTAAAAAAAAACCTTAGCTTTCTTTTTTTATCAATTTTTTTAGTTATTATCTTCTTTAAGCAGAGATAATTTTTTGTTATTATTAGCCTAAAAATACATATTTATATTTTTTTATTAATTTATTTCTAAAATAAATGGTTATTCCATATAGATTTATATTTACATTTTGCTTATTTTGTTTTTCGTGATTTCGTCATTTTATTGCGGCGTTTAGTTTTGTCATTTTGTCATAATATTTTGTTTCTGTAATCTTGTTGCAGTATTTTTGTATGCAGGTGATTCAGACATGCAAATCATATTTATTCTAATAGAGATAATAAATCAGATTATGGTCGTAAAGATGTTATAGAACTTAAATCATAGGTATTCCAGTCGCTATTATAATATTAAATTTGTAGGTTTTAAACCGATTTATTATACTATTAATATGAGTACTGTGAATATTTTTACTGTTTTATCCTCTATAGTTTTTAGTGGATTTATATATGTTTTTATCGATATATTGTCATTTGAATCAATAAAATTATTTTTCTTGTTAAAAAAGAAAGTTTGAATATTGATAATTAATAATACTACTCATGAAATCTTGAATTCAAATTCAAATTTTTGATCATACTATTTGTATCAAAATAATATATATGTTTCAATCAAAATAAAATAAAAATCAAAGTCACTTAACAAGAAAACGATCCATATCAAGCTTGATATTATATATAAATTAAGTTAATTAAGAATAAACTTCGATGATGGACCTTAAACCAATTATAGCTTTCTTTTAAAATTTCCAAACTGACCATCAAAACAATAATAACGTACAAGATATATTGACAAAGAGTGTTTATTGATCAATAATGTTGATAATGACAAAACAACTTTGAGATACTTTTTTCAATAATTTAGTAAACAACAGCAGATATTTTCTCCATTATTCGTAGCAATTGTGCTTAATTTAATGACTCAATCACTAATTACTGATATTTATTTTAATTAATTAAGGATAAACTTGAATGATAGACCTTAAACCCATAGGAGTTATCTTATAGCTACTGAAACCAGCAGCATGGAAGAGATTAGCCCATTCTTTGTGGGTTCTTTCTTTACCAGAAACTAACACCATCATCAGCATGTCGAAGAAGAACTGGGTTTCTGTGGAGTCATTATCTTTTTGTTGGCTCTCTACCACCATATCTATAATTATCAGCTTTCCTCCTTCCCTGTCCTTAATTGCTTCTTTGCATCTCTTTAGTATTTCCACACATTCTTCATCGCTCCAATCGTGCAAAATCCACTGCTTTTTATGTATACAAATCAATAAAAATAGAAAATGTATAGGAGAATGAAAAAAAAAAGCCTTCCCTTGAGTAAAATTGCATCAGCAGGAGGAACAGCCTGAAACATGTCGCCTGCAACAAATTTCAAACTGGGAGAGTGATCATGAAGGCCATCCACCACATGTGGAAGATCAAGAACTGTGCATTCCAAGTGGGGAAATGTTTCTGCTATGGCTTTGGCTGCAGTTCCAGTGCCGCCTCCAACATCAACCAATGACTTCAACCCATCAAACACCTCCTTGAACTCATTAATCAGCACACTCGTGACTAGTCGAGCA
>CATIWF010035225.1:0-26474 GCA_949630135.1 Balakata baccata
ACCAATCTCTCTCCTTGCATTGCACATATGTATAGGAACATGACATTTGTATTTTGGGTTGTGTATCTGTATATGTATAAATTACTAAACATGCAATGATGTGTAAATGTGTATTTGGCTTTAACCTTTCTAACTGAAATAATTGAACATAGTGTCTGAATTATTAACATATGTGATATATTATGTTTATAATTAGGATGTGATGCTTAGTTGAGTTGTCAAATGCTGCAAAGTGATAATGTTATATGATCAAAAAAAAATTATCCCTCATTATAAACAAGACTATGTCTTATTCTATGCAATATACGACAATATGATATAAGTATAAGTGATATCCATAGGTATAAGGTGTTACAAGAACTATGCCTTCAGGTGGGTGTACAAGTTCCCAAACTTGATTTTGGTACATGGAATGTATCTCAGCTTGCATTGTGTCTTGCCATTTAAGAGTATCAATGTCAGACATTACTTGCTCATAAGTGACAGGATATTCTGGTTGATCATTACTACCAACTATGAATAACTCTTGATCATATTCAACAATAAATCTATAACATCTAGGAGGATGTGAAGCTCTTTTAGACGTCCTAGGAGTTGAAGTGTCTTTATCATGTTAGGCTCAATTGGCATATCAATCTCTATTGGTTCAGCCACTTGAATTTGTTTTTAAGATGACTTTTCATCCAAAGCAATATGTCTGCCTTTGTCTCCTTTTTTAAGAAACTCTTTCTCAAGAAAAATGACATCTCTATTCACAATAACAATTTATTCGTCAAGTAGATAGAAATAATATCCCAAATTATTTCTAGCAGCAGCATATCCAATAAATTAGCCTTTGGTGGATAGTTCTCCTAACTTATCTGTGTTTTGCCTTTTAATATAGGCGAGACAATCCCATATCTTAAAATGAGATAATATAGGAGTTTTACCAGTCCATATCTCATATGGAGTAGTATTCACAGATTTAGAAGGAACTCTGTTAAGAATGTATAAAGTTGTTTCCAAAGCATATCCCTAGAAGGAGATAGGTAAGTCAATATAACTCATCATACTATGTACCATGTCCAACAAAGTACGGTTTCTTCTTTCACTTAAACCATTTAGTTGAGGTGTATCAGGTGGAGTAAACTGTATGACAATTCCATTTTCTTTGAGATAATCATTAAATTAAGTACTTGAATAGTCACCACCTCGATCCGATCGAAGTGCTATAATATTTTTTCCTAATTTATTTTCAACTTTGGCCTTATACTCTTTGAACTTTTCAGAGACTTCAATTGTATTTCAATAAATACAAATACCCATATCTAGACTTATCATCTATAAAGATAACGAAAAATTGATAACCTCCTCGAGCCATTTCCTTAAACGGTCCAGAAACATCAGTATGAATTAATTCAAAAAGGTTTTCAACACGTACCATTTGACCAGTAAATGAACCTCTAGTCATTTTCCCTTGTAGACATGACTCACAAACAGAGTCATTAGATTGAGAATCTAAACCTTTTAGAATTCCCATGTCTACCAACTTATGAATTCTTGCATTAGAAATATGACCAAGTCTTAAATGCCATACCCGTGTTATACTTGAATCATCATACTTAATTTGATTAGAATTGTCATTTATGTTTTGCACAATAATAACTCTTTATTATTTATCTTATTAGGCTTATCACAATATAAATAATATAAGCCATGATGTTTAGTTCCAATACCAATAAGGTTATTATTAAAATAAATGTAACGCATATCTTTGCAAAACAAGAATTCATAATTATTATTTGTCAAAGCGGATATAGAAATAATATTCTTATAAGCATTAGGAATATACAAAACATCCAATAATAAGATTATATGATGGTTTAATAAAATGGAAATATCTCCCATTTGTTCAGTTGCGACTCTTGTTCCATCACCAAGAGTGACTTTTATCTCCCCACATATATCAACTTCTTATGCTTTAGATCCTACACAAAGGAACATATATGAGCAGTTGCTCCTGTGTTTAAGACCTAAGCATATGATGAGTTGAAAGAACGATCATAATTTAAATCAACATTTAAATTCAAAGGATGAGAAATACCTGAAGGACTTACAATCCCTTTGCCTTTGGTCTTCTCAAAACTTTTTAGATAAACCGAACAATTTCTCTTCCAATGACCATCATTTTGACAATGGAAATAGGTTCCTTTGTCAACCTTTGGCTTAAGCTGGCTTGTTGTCTTCCCCTTATCCTTTTTGGGATGCAAAAAAAAAGGAGTGGAACTCTTTCCCATAGTAGTCTTCTTCTTCCTTTTCTTTAGGTAGCAGAAGAAGTTGCCACAAATACTTCTGCCTCTTTCTTTTGGGGATTAATCATAGTATTTTGGTGATAAGCCAAATTTTGTTGCAACTCTTGCAAAGTGCACTCCACTTTGTTCAAATGAAAGTTAGAAATAAAACTTCCATAAGAATGTGGAAGTGATGCTAAGATACGATCCATCTTAAGCTTCGCATCCATGAAGAAATTGAGATCTTCAAGGCAATAATAAGCCTTATCATCTCACCAACATTCATTTTCATTTGGAATAGTTTATTGGAATAGTTAAAGCGGGTAGTCTTACTAGCCTCGCCAAAACTTTCCTTTACTAACTCCAAAATGTTATCACAAGTTTCTATATTTTCATATTGATCTTACAGCTTATTTTACATAGAAGCAAGTATATAACACTTTGCTTGGGTGTTTATTGCTCATCATATCGAAGCTTGTTGCTTACTGAATCAAACCGTCATTGCTCATGTCCTAAAACATTATTGCTCTTCATGTATTTTCATTATTGCTCATCGTGTCGAACCTTATTGCTCATTGCATTATAAGATTATTGTTCATACCATAAAACATTATTGCTCATCTTATAGGACATTAATAATGCTCACTTAATCTTTCATTGCTATTATTATTATTATTATTATTATTAGTATTATTTAAAAGACATTATAATGAATCTTTTTATTCTGTTCTGATAATGGAAATAATACATATATTTGAGACTCATTGAAAGAATAACATTATGTGCTAATTTTTTTTAATAAAATAATTAATATGATAATATTGTATGACAATCTAATTTTCATATTAAAAATGAAATTTACTATAACGATTATATTAAAGTTGAAATTTTTGATAGAAACAAATAATTCTCATTACTTGTGAAAAAAGTATAAGAGATACATATGATAATAAAAGGGCAAGAGATAATAAATAAAAGGAAAAAAATGCTCCTTATTATAACTAACGGTAAAGGAAATATTGTGTCCAAGAATTAAGGAGCAATTTGTAGCCATTTATTTGAAATACTTCCCAAAGAGGCACTAGCAAATTCCTGGATATTAGGTGTTAAAAAAATCGTTCATATTAGGTATTGATATTCCAAAATTGTGTCAATTGTAGCCGTTGTTGTCTTTGCTTTCCTTATCAAAAAAGTAATCTATATACATTTAAATTATAACTTACTGTCAAAAATAATTCTTATGTACAAAACATAGGAATAGGAAGATTGTATGTCATAAACCAAACTGTGGAATATGAATAATTATTCCATTAGTTTTCCTATTATGTAACCCTAATTAATTAGCTAGAGAGGATAAATTTATATAGAACCCTAAAAATATGGTTTGTCAATCAAATAACTATATCAATGGCCTAGATTAATTGCAGTATTAAATAGGAATATGTGTAACAAATTGGAAGATATTTTTAAATTTGGAAGTGCCCATAAACTTTCGGACCACGTTATTCCAACAAAAATGCTCTAGTCAACGTAAGATCAAAGGTAAGCCATAAGCTTTATTTAATAAACTTTTGTAAATTTTATTGATGATGAGAGGAAAAACTACCTTAATTAAAAATTAAGGTGGTGAAAAAATCCCTCCCTAGAACTAAGCAACTGAGTCCAAGCAAGACAACAAATCCTTACTTCTACCAATAGAAAAAAAAAAATAGCAGAACAAAGATAATAAAGAAGAAATGTTGCATGCAAAAGAAGAGAAAAGAAACTTAAATAGAAAATCTGGACGCCCGTGATGAAGAACTTAAAGACATGCTTGTGTAAATGATTGTAGATCGCAATGATCACAGAAAAATAGCTTAAGGTCATATCACAACAGCTATACAACTTTCTTTTTGTTACTCCATACACGATAATAGACTAGGCGAGTTGTTTCATGAAAATCTTGTGTTTCATTCTTCAAAACCTTGCTATTTCTTCGCAGCCTAATAGTCAACGAAATTGCAAATAGAAGACAATGCCAGAAATGTCGTTGAAGCTTTCCTGAAACATTACCATATCAAACCAAGTACAAATCTATGAACGCAGACGGTATTTTAAGGGTATGCTGGATGTGGAAAAAAATGTTGAAGGCTGAAAGTAAAAAAAGACAAGGGAAACTTAGTGGTTTGATATTTATGTTTAGTTCAAATACCAAACATGATTGTTTTCGTTATCAAGTTATGGGTGTCACATTGGGTAAAAAAAGAAATTATATTGTGTGTGATACTTGGAATGACGGTATCTCTGCAATTCATGGACCCTAGAATGGAGATGAATTTTGATGAATTTGTTAATTTATATTGAAGTTTTAAGATTTTAATCTTGCTTTTAAAGTTCGGTATTCAATGAAGTTTGAAGAAAGTAAATATGAAATGGGGTGTAATGAGGTTATATATACTATTATTATTAGCTATTTTCCATCCTTACAGAGATTCCAAGTCCAAAGATCTTGCATTACAAGGGCTGGTCGAGAAACAAAGCTTAGAAGATCTTGATCAATTCCAAACTGCATTGCTACTCTGTGGAAGGTATTGTCCTATGCTGACTGATCTAACTAACTCATAAACCATTAAACATTGAATAAATGACAACAATTCTACATGTAAATCTGAATTTGTTGTCATTTATTCAATATTTAAGGAAGACGAACAAGATTTCTTGAAAGAAATTAATCAAAATCTTACCGTCAAGGAACTCATGAGCATTGAAGAATTACAAGATGCTTGAAAGGAATTAATAAGATTAAGTTTCAGATCTAGAAATGAAATAACACTTGACATTTTTTTGGCTTTTGTTCTGTTAAGTGATATATCATTTCAAGATCTGAAACTTACTCTTATTAATTCCTTTCGAGTTTCTTGCAATTCTTCATTGAGTATTAAGACCTTGACGCTGAGATTTTGATTAATTTCTTTCAAGAAATCTAGTTCATCTTCCTTAAACATTGAATAAATGATAACAATTCTTCATCTAAATGACAATAGATTCAGATTTAGTTGTAGAATTGTTGCCATTTATTTAATGTTTAAGGATTTTTGAACTAGTTG
Source organism: Balakata baccata (assembly GCA_949630135.1). Lineage (NCBI taxonomy): Eukaryota > Viridiplantae > Streptophyta > Magnoliopsida > Malpighiales > Euphorbiaceae > Balakata > Balakata baccata. The sequence continues at coordinate 5,357 of CATIWF010035225.1, forward strand.
GATCAGTCTACATAGAACAGTACCTTCCGCATATAGTAGCAAGGCAATTTAGAATTGATCAAGATCAAGATCTTCTAGGCTTTGTTGCTGGATCCAGCACTTATATTTGGACTTGGAATCTATGCTAGGAAGGAAAACAGATAACAAGAATAGTATAAGTAGCCTCATTACACCCCATTTCATATTTCCTATATTAAAAATTCAAACTTTATTCAACGCCAAACTTTGAACCAATATTAAAATATTAAAACTTCATTATAAATTAATAAACTCATCAAACCTCATCTTCGTTCTAGAGTCCATCATTCCATGTATCACACCCAACATAAAATCTTTTTCTACCCATTGTGACATCCACAAATTGATAACAGAAGCAGTTGATGCTTGCAATTTCCATTAAACATAAAGATCAAACCACCAAGTTTCCTCCTTTTTTTTTTTTTCCTTTCATCTACTTGGATATTTTTTTCCACATAAAGCCTGCTCTTGCCCTTTTCCTTCACTACAGCTTTTGTCTTTCCCATCATGGGTTTCTCTATAGAAATGTGATAAAAAAAAAGCTTCCATTAAAACTATAGCCAAGCTGCTCAAACTCCATTTTGTCGCAAATAGAGAATGTAAATAATTTTTCTCTCGAAATGATTTTCCATTAACTACAAACCTCGCAGATTGATTCTTGTAACAAATGGGGTTTTAGTAGCTTGGCTATAATTCTACTGAAAATTTTTTTCATTCATATAATATTTGCATGCCACTCGAATTGAAATACTCTTAAGTTGCTCAATTCAATTTATTATTGAGCTAGTTAAAGAAGTGGTAGTGTACCACAAAATCTACTAGACATTTTATGCATGTAATTGTCGGGTAATCATCCATATATGGCTTTGCATGCTTATGTTGCCAATGTCCGTCCATATAACTGGAGCAAATAATCGGGATTTCTATATCATCTAGTTTGAATCTCTCATGACCACTTGCTGGACAATAGTTATGCACTCGAATAATATCATTTTACTATAACAAGATTTGGCTATTGACATTAATTCCTCTATGCCCCCCACTGTGCCATGCTCATGGTTAATCAAACCATATATACATTTTGCATATGGCTTCGAAGATGATCTTGCCAACTAAATGTAAGGGAACCATCCTCGAAACCTTCCCACTTAAAGCTACGAATTATGCAACACCCTCCCATATAACTAGAGTAAATCCAATTATATGAGATAAAGTTACCCAGCTTTACCTAGAAACCAATAAATTAAAAATATTTTTGCATCATAGCCATGATGACTTGAGTTTTAAAAATAAACACACGTATGAAAATGAAATTAAATTACATATATTAAACACTTGAGCTATACCCAGCTTAAAAATACAAATCTCCGTTTAAAGAAAATAAATACAACTCAAAAACTCTTTTACAAATCATAGCCAAAACTCCAAATCATACATGTATTACCACTCCTCTAGTGTTGTCTTAACCTCTGACTCCCTAGACTCTATCTTCTATCAACAATTATAAGATCTCTAAGGACCTGCGGGTAGAAAACCCACACGCTAAGCATGTAACATCCTCCCATATAGCATATTAGTCCGTTATACGGGGGAGTGTTACAACATACATGATACTGAATCGTTAGCTTTTGTTCCCTTTTTAGCCTTTACCATATTTACATCTCATGATTTTGTTCATTTATTTATCCATGACAACATGTACCATATAAGTAATTATCATGCATTCAGGCTTAAGAAGAAAATTCGTAAATAATGAATCTAAGTTTTGGGGCTAAACACGCCCAAATAAAACATGCAAGAAAACTTAATACAATAATCTCCTTTCCAAAACAAAAAGGTCTAAAAGCCCCAAATTCATGAATAAGTAAAATGTATGAAGTATGAGATGACTCTGATTCTGACTGGCTTAGCTTCTCCTTGTCAACTCTTCCTATAGCTTCGGATCTGCGTGTAGGAAACCCACGTGCTAAGCTATCCAAGCTTAGTGGTACACATAATCATATAAATTCTATCATGCATATCACTCCAATATATCATAAACCAATTCATTTTCATCATTATCATGTTACCATGCCACATATAGTACAATTCATATATCAATCACATCATATTATCATGCCAAAACATTTCATGCCATAACAACAGTAGCGTACCTGGTAAGCAGAAGCCATTCCTGTAATCATAAGAACAATAATACATTTACCTCTTTCTTGTTCATTCTTTTAATTTGCCCAGTTACTCAATACTAGACTATCAGATACGGGTTGTGAATAGAGGCACTCTCGAAGCTGAAGCCACCCTACCCACCTAATCATAACTATCTGTACCTGTAACTAAGTTAAGAGCACTCTCGGAGCTGAAGCTAACTTGACTATAACTGTATAAAATAATTGCTAGCATAATGAGTCAAGGGCGCTCTTAGAGCTGAAGCCACCTTACCCAATGAATAATGCATGAAACATCCTATGGTATCGTAACCACCCTTAATGGCATGCCACCTATCTTATATTCAGTCCTAGTACGAGTAAGGGCATTTTAGTCTTTTTCCTTAATAATCGCATGAGCCATATTCCATGGTTAAAGTAGCATTTCCATGATATTGCATAGCAATATACATATTGTAACAAATTATCATTCATATAATCATAATCCATGTATCATCATATACATGTCCATTTATCTCATGTCATGCCATAGCAAATAGTACATAATGCCATTATCAACACATCTATGTTTTTCTCATATTACATCATAATAGGTTAGGCATATGTATTGCATATCATCAAAACTGACATCATAACCATTCATACAAGCATATCTGTACCTTAGCATGCTACGGCGTACCATTTTGGCATTAGTGCCGTTGGCCTGGCCCATTACTGGGCCGTGCAAGCCTGGAGTCGTGTGAGTCCCAATCGGGACTCCCCTTTCCTAACCAGAAAAGGCCCGACATCAGCAATGTGAAACTCAATTTTCACATGCCAACTCTAATTCTTTTGATTTCAAAGTATCATTCAATATTCAAGGATACCATAGGTCATTCCAGCAGTCCATATTATTATTTAAACATGTCATAATCCATTGATTTCATAATATGCCAATAAATCATGAAAAACATGAATAATCAACATCTCAAATCCATATAATCAACACCAGTTCATAAAAATCATAATCCATGGCATTTAGCAGATACAAAGCATCCATTATACCTATACACTAGCAAATATGCAGCTAGAAAGCGAATAAACATGATTATATGAACAAACCTATAACAATGGAGCCGAAATTCTCACTATCAACATCTCGCACACATTTTGATGTCCATTTCTATCTTCTGCCTTGTTCCCTAGCATCAGACATACGAATCAAAGCTTACACAATGTTCAATACCTTTTGTTCGTAAGGAACCACACTGAGAAATTGGGAAAATCCTAATTTAATGTGATTACAACCATTAAAATAGTGCTAAGGCTGTTAAACTATCATTAAACTTACTAAATCACATCTGGGAGTCAAGAACAGAGATGAACAATATGATTCTAGAGGTAGTTTGGCAGCAGTCTCGTGTTCTTGATGAAAAACACTAAAAACCCTAATTAATCCTTGATAAAATAATCCCAATTGTGTTTTACTTGTATTTAGGTGAAGGAGAATCAATAGAGATGGAGGGAGGAGAGTTCATAGGGTTTGTTGGCCATCAAAGACAGTTAGAGTTCGAATGGAGGCAAAAAAAGATATGAAATCATGTATTTATAATGTGCAGACCAAAGATGAGCCCCGACTGGAAAAACAGTTGTCCCGAGCGGGAAACCTTTTCTGACCACAAGATGACCTTTCTTGAGTGGGATTTAGTTCTGCCCACTAAAATATACCCCTCAAAAATCCGTATAAATTCTAAGCCTTAAATTATGGGCGTTACAAAGCAACTTGTGCTTAGTGGTGCATATGTACATTCAAATTGCCACAATTGCATGGCCTCATCATACAAACATGCATCTCACAATACATAAATTATTTCTTCATATCACATGCCAAAATATATCACACAATAATATCACCCACACACAATTATGCCCAACATGCATGTGTTATATATATATATATATATATATATATATATACATATCGCAGACATATGCATGTAAATCCACACTTTACTCTCATATGTCATGTTCTAATGTCAACCATCATACCACTCTAAGATTTATCTCAATATGATATACTTGGGCATAATATTATATCATCAAAATTTTCACAACTCATCATGTCCAATAAATACACACATAACATAACTCTTTATTTCATCACACATATATTTCCCAGCATTCTTACATCATTACTTACCTAGTTAAAGTAATTGGGCATTGTCTTCCTTGTAGTTCTGCTTCAGTAAGATCTTCCATCTCATCATATATTTTATATCGTCATAATATAATTGTCATAATCTTAAGAGCACCATAATCAATATTTTCACATAATTCACCTCAATAATTTATCTCAAGAATATCACAAATATATATAAATATAACCTAGCACAAATTATTAGATCATGGCACAACTCTGCATTTACCAATATTAGAGATGTGCCCAAAAGACAATCGCCTCAGGCACTTAGTATATATATTTATAATGACATTCTTTCATTATATTAGTGTTCAATTGTATATCAATTGATATAGATCTTAAACTGATTAATAAAAGTCCATGATATGAAACATAGCATGAAGGAAATCATGATGGGGTCATGATAATGAGATTCCTATCATGTGTAATTATGTTAGTATCTAAATTGTCCCTAGTCATAGAATCAGCAAGATGAGACATTGTAAATCCGGATAGACTAGCACATATTATATTCCTTGATTGGATTAAGCAGTAGATCTCATAAGTTGTGAGTATGAGATATTTAGAGTTAACATATACATGCTTGCTAAGAGTAGTCAAGTACATTGGATGACCTACTATGAGAATGGTGTAAATATCCTTAGACTTAAGGTACTCAAGGATATCTTGGATACTGATTTTGTGCTTTGACTCCATTCCTTGTTGCCTCACAGAGGTCGCTCATAGGGTGGTGATTGGGTGCAGCTTGAGGTATTCAAAGGTAATTGGGTACCCAATAGAGGATTCATTGCTCTTGATAGAGGGAAAGTATACCCATGACCTCTTGTTAGGATCATTATTCGGGAATCTCTGGACAGAGTGGAAATGTCATAAAGATGGTCTTCAGTGACATGTCTAATTGAGTAATGAGTCCTAGTGATAAGATTTAATATCACTTAGGCTAGGTGTGACATAGTTAGTCTAGTAGGAGCGACATATTATTCATACTTTGAACCGAGTGGGGTATAGAATGGTGAAAGGATGAATTGTACATATTATTTTCTCATAAAGGTTCGTAGTCAAACCACTGACTTTCTGATTAATTGGGGTTCATGATGTGTTTCTAGATACTCCTCATGACTTGCGTGAATTAATTGTTAATTTGGGTGGCCAACATAATCGAGAACCTAATGGGTGATATGGATTGAAATTGTGAAGAATGAGTAAAATGACCTTGGATGGTATTCAAAAACATGAGAGAATTATTTAGGGTCAAATCGTGATGGGATCATGGGAAAAATCCAGAAAAATTGCTTAGGGGGGTCATGGGTCCGCAGCAGTAGCCAACAATTGGCCAAATTGGCCCTTAGACCCCTTTTGGTAATTTTGTCAACCATAGGATATTTGGAAACACCTATAAATAGTTTTTTTACATTAGAAAACATTGATTAGCCACCATAGAAATTTATTTGATAATTTTCTTAGTTTTTCTCTCAAGAACACCTTTATTTGCTAGCACTTAGAAAGTGTTAAAGGCATAACCTTTAAGGTTTTATTCTTCCTTTCCGCATGGATCAACATTAGAGACGATCCTAGATTAGATTGTTGTGGTCTTCGATAACCCAACAAGAAGAAAATTGAAGAATTGATTCAAGAAATTAAAGGTATAATTTCTAACCATGTTTTTATCAATTAGTCTTAATGGCACAAGTAGAATCCTATGATTCGGTTTTGAAAAATTTTATTTTTCACTGCGTTTTTGGTATGTGATACATCTTTAAAACCCTTCAACCACATGATTTATATGAAGCGCCTCATATCACCTCATTTTATTTCAAGAGTAATACAAATAAATAATAGCATGGCATGACTCAACATATTTCTCATGCTATACTTAATACACAAATCTCATGGCATCATTCAATATGTATTATTTGTATTTACCAATCTTATCATCACTTGGTTTATTTCACAAATTTATCATATGAATTTAGATTACAAACTCATGGCATAACACGAGTTTGATGTCACCAATCTCATTCTTTCCTCAAGAATAGCTCAAAATCATGTATTCATATGGTATTTCATCATACATAAACATATGGAAGAGATTAGCACATTAAAAACATGTTTTTACATCATTGGATAACTTTTACTTTGGCTGCGAACAATGCTTTTATGACTATGACACTTAGGCCTTGTGGTGAAGCCTAGTTGTGAAAGGTTTTGTTTCAATATTCATGGTCATGATAGTTTCGGCTTGGTTGTGATGCTGGTTGTGAAAGGGGTTGTCCAACTTGTCCATATACAGTTATAACATTATTTTTCCCCAAATTTTCCACCTAAAACCCATTTTCTAATGCATATTACATCCATATAATCAAGACCAAATAATGTTTATAAAAATTTGCCACATTTATTAACATTTCAATTTCACAAAACATGTCTAACAATCATTACATACACACACTAAAAGTCAACATGCAACCATGGACCTCCTAAGTGGAACCACCTTATAGTACTCAACATCAAAATTGATTTTCATACCATGACAAATATAAAACACAAGAGAATCCTAAGGTTAACATCAATTTAATAAAAACCAAAACAAAGCATATTTAACACTATTATCACATTTAACATAATCACTATCAATTACACTATCCTCATCATCTCAAATTCACCAAAACCATACTATTACTCATCTCAAGTTCTCAAACACATTAAGCATGCTAAACTTGCCATTCGCAAGCATTTACAAAACTCATACCAACACAAATATCACACAAACATCAAATACACAACAAGATTTGAAGGTCTATATGCACATACCTTGACCAAAACGGCGAGCTCCGCATCTTCCGAATTTACCCCATTTAATTCTTGCCTTTCGAAGTGATCTCTGTAACATCCTTGACTTTCCCTATATGCATTATCACATGAATTCCATTTGAACATATCCATTTTATATATGTCATTCACATGAAACACATGCATACATATGAATTTTGGCTTGAACGTGTTCACGAGGTAGACTTGTTGTGGGTTCGTACGTGTCAAGTTATAAATTAAATAAGGATGACAAGGTATTGAAAATAAATTAAATAAAATGATTAAATTGAAATAAATAAAATTTGGCATAATTAATTAATTAGATTGAACAATTTGACTAGATAGAATTTTTGGCATTGACAAGGTACATGTAAATATGTAGAGGAAATAATAATAATAATAATAATAATAATAATAATAATAATAATAATAATAATAATAATAATAATAATAATCAAGTGGGACAAAATGGTTGAAGGCGGTTTGTTTATATTAAAGGCTGCCTTGTCTTCTTGCATCGAAAAGCTCCTCTCCATTTCTTTCTTCCTTCTTCACACTTTGCAGTAGCCAACCTTACTCCTAAATATCTATAAGTTAAATATTGCTTTATTTGTTAAGTTCAGTTTATGGTTGATTGATTATGGGTTATGGTGTCAAATAACCAAATGATTATGCTCTCAGCCTTGTTTAATTCTATTTTGGGGACAGTTTGGCTCTGTTTTCTTTATGTTAGAATTGATTTTGGAGAAACACAAAACATCAAACTTGTAGATGATTATCTTAAGTTTATGGCTATATAAATAGTTTTTCAGGATTTGGTGTATATAAAAAGATATTGTCATATTATTGAGACTGGTTCGGGTAAGGACCCTAGTTGATTCACCTATAGTTTGGGCTCTTTTTCTATATGATAGAGTCCATAATTGAGGAAACTAAAAGTTGTAGTTCTCCATTTTATCTAGTTATTTAATAAATTTCGTGATTGTGGATGTTAGTTATGGTGAAGGGAATCATGTCTGTTCCATAGTTTGAGCTGCCTACTCAGTGCTCTGTGTAGGTCTAGCCAATTGTTTGCCCATTGTGAGCTCTTTGTAGACATAATATGTAACTTTTGAAAGCATATATATGTCTTAGCTACATTTTGGCACAAATATCACCTCAATATGTTATGTAATTTGTGAGATATGGCCTTCATAATTCATACTAGTTAGATTGCCAACCCTATTCTTGACCAATCATAAGTACCCTATCATTTGAGGACATTAAAGGAAGAATGGAGGAAAGTTGTCAACATGAAAAATGTTTCATTTTAATATATCTATATGGTTACAAATTTGCATAAAAATTTGACTTACATGTTGAAAGATATAAAGGACCAAAGTTAGTATCCTAAAACTGCCTAAGGGCAGAAATAGGACAAAAAACAGAACATGAATAGAAATTTCACAAAAAATTACTCAAATCCCTAATTGCTCTGAATTTGTAATATGTTATAGACATTTTATCTTTAATTATAGACAAGAATCATAGTAATTGGACTAGTATAAGAAAAGTTATAAGTTACTCAACTCACAAATGCCACATTGCCAAAATGGTAAACCTAGTTTGTAGTCTAAATTATGCATATTTGAACTTGTTTAAGTTTTACTAAGTTTATTTAGCTACCAATTGACCAAGTATACATTCAATTAGGCTCACAACATATTGGAGACCCCCAAGGAAGTGAGAAATAATAAGTTGAAAGTTGGAAACCAACACAAGGTGAGTTTAATTATTATATGATTTATCTGGTATGTGTGATTGTTATATGCTACATGCAATGTGACTTGACTTGCTGTTATATGAATTACATGATTGCTATGGTATGACTATGATATGAAAAAGTAATGGATGACTTAAATGCATAGTTACATGGTTGTGTATTCTTACATGAAATGATTGATAAGTGAAAATGCAAATGTGATACAAATGCAATGATTAAGCAAAAATTGTTGCAAATGTATATGCATATGGACTTAAAAGGTGTTGTGACTAGCTAAATGGTATTGCAAAGCAAAAGAAGAGGCTTATAGCCCAAACAAATGTTAAAAAGCAAAAGAAAAGGTCCATGGCCTAACAAATGTGCAAGTGTTACAAATGATCAAGTTAGCTAGCAAATGCAATTGTTCACATGGAAACCGGGGTAGTGTCCATTTAGCCTAGTCACAACAAAAAGAAAATGATAAAGCAAAAACATAAGCAAATAACATTTTATATGATGTAATATTAATTATATTCATATGATATTGTTGTATGAAATGAAATGATATATATATATATATATATATATAAACATTTGGAGCATAAATATTATTTGTTATTGTGAATTACTTGGTACTTTATAAATCTTTTGATGGTTATTCTCATTGAGTCACAACTCACCAAATTGCATAATTTTTCAGGAAGTGAAAAATAGTTAACTTATTTTGGAGGGGCATACTATATAGGAGATATGGAACACAGGTCACTGACCGAGCCTTACCTATCTTTCTCCTTACATTTCACATATGTATAGGGACATGTCTTTTATGTTTTGGACTGTATGTCTGCATATATATAATATAGTGAATACATAGTGATATGATATATATATTATGTATATAGTCAAGCCGTTATGATTTACTGAATTATTAAATGCTACAAAGTGATACTTTGCCATGACGATGGAAAAAAAAACTCTCACTATAAATAGGATACTGTCTTATTACTATCCAATACATGATAACAAGATACAAGTATATGTTATATATAAAAGTATAAGGTGTTACAATCTCCATGTTCCATATTGTTGTCTAAACAATTACTAAGAAGGAGAGGATGAATTGGTGGGAAATTAAAACTTTTTGCATGCAACAAAGTAAATGAGAGTAAGGGAATGAAGGAGACACGAAATTTATAGAGGTTCGGGTGTTAACTAACCCTGATCCTCTCCCCATTTGGTATTCACTAATCTAACTTCTTAGATTATAAGTGAGAGTTTCACTAGCTAACTCACAACTAGGTGTTTTCCTAATGCTAACACTCAACCCAAAATTCTCTTGTGTTTTAATGGCTCACACAACAACTATTTCCTTGTATTTTGGTCCACACACATCCCAAATACAAGATTATCCAAGTGTTTAAGGGTAATATTTGAACCCTCACAACACTACAAGAAAAATACAAATTAGTGACGGATAAATTCCATCTCAAACTGCCAAATATTTGTCACTAAATGTTATTAGTGATGGAACCATTCCATTGCAGTTTTGCTCCTCGGAAAACCGTTAGTGACATATTATAATTCAGTCACTCTATTTAGTGATGAAAATTAGTGATGGATTTTCAGTCACTAAAATGTGACGGAAGCAATCACTTAAGTGACAAAAGTAGCAGCAAATTTGTGACAGACTTACCGTCGGAAAATAGTGATGGATTTTTTTATCACTAATGTATTGGTTAATTAGTGACGGAATTGTGTATGTCACTATTAGATAAAATACAATTTTTTTTCAAAAACAAATTATAAGTAAATAGCAAAATATGTTAAAAGTTACCTTTAAATTTTGATTTGATGTCTTGATAAATATGTAAAAATTAAAAATCCTACAAGATTAAACATATATGTCCTAAATGTCATCAGAGTGAGGTGGTTCTCTCTGTTAAGATTGAACTAAATGGTTGGTAGAATGATACATATTTGCTATGAACTGTCACATCTCCACACACATCTCTTCTTGAATCTCTGAACATATCTCTTCTCACATCTTTGTACGTATCTCTTCTCGCATTTGTTGCATATCTTGCATAATGGTACCCACAATTGCTTTGTATTCGACTCTAATGACGTGGCAGTGGAGCAGGAGGAGGAGGTGCCACTATAGAAATATGGTGTCTTGCTGCCCATCCCATATACTTGCCACATTTTTTTGGCCGCAAACTACCTCTAAAAATAATTGCCTCAAATCTGGTTAATAGTGGATTCTTGATACAATGTGCACTTTCATATGTCTCCCAATAAAAATTATTTCTCAATCCACTAGTAACTTAGGTGATGAGTGGATTCTTGATTCAGTGTGCACTTTCATATGTTTCCTAATAAAAATTATTTCTCAACTTAAGAAGACATATGTGAAGGATCAGTTTTATTAGGAAACAACAAGGCACTTGTTGTTGTTGGTGTGGGAATTATTAGAGTTAAGAAGTATGAATGTGTTGTTAGAACATTGGAAGTTCGACATGTTCCAAAATTGTAGAACTTTATTTCTTTAAGGCTTCTAGATTCTTATGGCTACTAGTATTCGGCTAAAGGTGGAGTCTTGAAGGTCTCAAGAGGTACGCTTATTGTGATGAAAGGAAAGATAGTCGAGGCCTTTATCATCTTCAAGGAAGCACTATAGTTGGTAGTGCTAATGTATCATCCTTAGTTGATTTAGATGTTGTTTCTACTTAGATATGGCATATGCGACTAGGGCATATACGTGAGAATGGTGTGGTTGAGTTGAGTAAATGAGGTTTACTATAAGGCCAAAAAAATAGGAAGCTGGAATTCTGTGAGCACTGTGTTTTTGGAAAACTGTATAGGTAGTGAAATTTAGCACAACAGTTCAAACAACTAAGGGTATAATGGATTATATTAACTCAGATCTTTAGGGTCCTTCTCCAGTAGCATCAAAAGGTTGATCATAATATATGTTGACCTTTATTGTTGTCATGTAGGTTTACTTCTTGAAATATAAGAGTGAAGTGTTCACCACCTTCAAGCAGTATAAAGCCTTGATTAAGAAGCATACTGGAAAGAAGATCAAGTGCTTGAGGACAGACAATGGTCTGGAGTACTGCTCATCAAGTGAATTTGACGATTTCTACAAGAATGAGAATTGTTAGACATTGCACTGTCAAAAAAACACCACAAAAGAATGGAATTGATGAATAGGAAATTCTTGGAAAGAGCAAGATGCATACTTTCACACTATAGATTGTCGAAAGATTTCTAAGCTAAAGTTGTCCAAATGGCTTGCTACCAAGTAAATAGATCTCCTTCAATTGTAATAGAGTTGACAACTATTGAGGAGGTGTGGTCTGGTTGTCCTACTGATTAATCCAATTTGAGGGTGTTTGGTTGTCCTGCATACACCTATGAGAAAGACAACAAACTTGGGTTAAGGGTAAGAAAATGTATATTTCTAGGATATGCATATAGGGTGAAGGGTTACAAGCTGTGGTGTGTTGATCCTAACTCACCTAAGTTTCTCATAAGTAGGGATATGATCTTTGATGAGTCTTGTATGCTTTATCAGAAAAAGGAGTCTACTAATGAAAATTAGGGTGTTAGCAAGCAAGTGGAGTTACCAGTTGAAACTCTATAGACAATGTAGGAGGAAGAAGCTCCAATACAATCTGACGATGTTGAAGTGTAAGAATCTGTTGAAGAAGATGCTCCTGAAGAATGGCAATATAGATTGCTACAGGTAGAGTAAAGAGGACAACAAGACCTCCTAATAGATATGATTATACTGACCTAGTTGATTATACTTTGATAGTAGCAGAGAATCTTGAAGGTTAGGAACCATGTTCGTATAAGAAGGCTATTTCTTATAAGGAATCTTCTTAATGGAAGACTACAATGACTGAAGAGATTAAATCTCTTTATAAGAACTAAACTTAGGAGCTTGTGAAACCACCACAAGGCCAAAAAATTGTTGGATGCAAATGGGTTTTCAAAAGGAAAGATGGAATCCCTGGGGTTGGGGATGTAAGGTATAAAGTATGATTAGTAGCTAAAGGCTTTACTCAACGAGAAGGTATTGACTTCAACAAAGTATTCTCACCGGTTGCAAAGCATGACTCTATCCGTGTTTTAGTTGTTATGGTTACTTAATTTGACTTAGAGCTTGAACAGCTGGATGTCAAAACAACTTTTCTATATGGTGAACTTAAAGAGAAAATCTATATGCAATAGCTAGAGGGTTTCAAAGTCCTTGGAAAGGAAGACCATGTTTGCTTGTTGAAGAAGTCAATGTATGGTTTGAAGAAATCTCCGAGGTAATGGTATAAAAGGTTTGACACTTTTATGATCGAGCATGGGTACTCAAGAAGTGAGTATGATAATTGTCTATTATTGGAAGCTCTTTAATGGTTTGTTTATCTATCTATTGTTATATATTGGTGACATGTTGATTACTACCAAGAACATGCTTGAAATCAACACTTTGAAGAATCAGTTGAGAGGCGAATTTGATATGAAAGATTTTTCTGCCACCAAGAAGATATTAGGGATGGAGATTCATGGAGATCGAGGTGTAGGAAAACTACATATGTCCAAGCAAAAGTACATTGAAAAAGTACTGAGCAGTTCGGTAAATAGGATTGTAAGCTGGTGAATATTCCACTTGTAGCACATTTTAGGTTTTCATCAGAAATGTCACTAGAGACTGCTGAAGATAAGGAATATATGTCCAGTGTTCCTTATGCTAGTGCTGTGGAAGCATTTTATATGATATGATCGGCACTCATCCAGACATTTCACATGTTATCACTATTTTGAGCAGGTTTATAGGCAATCCTAGGAATACTTATTGGCATGTCTTGAAATGGATTCTATGCTATCTCAGAGGTACTATAGATGTTGGCTTAACATATAGAAGGGGTGACAATAGAAGTGGCAATATTGTTGGTTTTGTGGATTCAAATTACACAGTATGTACATCTTATGATTGAATGAGATAAATCTTGGGTATATATATATATATACCTGACATTGAGCACGGGTCATGCACTTCTGCACGGGTTATGCACAGTGTCTTTAACCATACAGCCTACACGGGTCGTGTAACTCTGCATGGGTTATGCGCAATGACTTTAGCCACACTGCACGGGTCGTTTAGCTCTGCACGGATCGTGCACAATGACTTTAGCCATATAGCTTGCACGGGTCATGCATAGCCTTGCATTCCATCATCTCTCAACTTTTCATGCAAAATACCCTTTTTAATATCCCAAATGCATAATAACTTTTATTCCCATTTTATGGGTGTGATAACTCTCTTCCCCTTAAAGAAAATTCATCCTCAAATTTTGTACCTAATATTCCGTGTTTAAAAAGATAGGGGTATTAATCTTTCATGATATCCCCACTCTCCCAAGTGGTTTCTTCCTTGGAGTAGTTTCTCTATAACACTTTGACTAGATGAACTCACTTGTTTCTCAATTATTTTGTTTATTGGGCTAAAATTTCCTGGCTCTTCTTCATAAGTGAGATTGGGCCGAACCTCTATAGATTCTGGAGTAACAAAATGAGTTGGATCCAACCGGTACCTCCTCAATATAGAAATATGAAAAACATTACGAATCTTGCTCAACTCTAGAGGCAAAGCTAAGCGGTATGCAACCAGCCCCACTCTTTCTAAGATTTCATATGGTCCTCTGAATCGAGGACTCAACTTCCCTTTCTTCCCAAACTAAGGAACTTTCTTCCATACAGACACTTTAAGAAATACTTTATCTCTAACCTCATACTCAATATCTCTTTTTTTCAAGTCTGCATAATACTTTTAGCTATTGGATGTCGCCTTAAGTCTTTCTTTTATGAGCTTAACTTTCTCTTCAGTTTGTTGAACCAAATCATGACCCACTAACTTCTACTTGCTCAAAATTTAAAATTATTTAGGATGGGGTTTTAGATTTGAAAATTTGAGTGCAGCATAATTAAAATGGAAAACAAGTTGGAAGAGTAATAAATATGTAGGAAATATTAATCTATCAAAGATTAATTAGACAAAATATAATTTAATTAAATTTTATCACTATTCTTACATGAAGGCCACTTAGCTCGCATGCATCATATATATAGGAGAAGGGATTAGTGGAGAAAGGTGTCTTCCATTTGCAAATACTCCACCCAAAATAAGCTTAGGCTCTCTTCCTCATTTTATTTTCTCTCCTTCCACAACTTGTGCCAAATGCCCATCTCCATTCATCCTCCCATTTTTCTTTCAGTTCTTTTCAATTTCAGCATCCAAAAATCATAATTCAGCCCCCAAAATTCAAGTGTTAAAAAAGGATAAAGTAAGGTGCCAATATTGGAGTGACCCAAAGCTAGTAATAGTGAAGGGAGATTAAGTGATATGTGAGCTTGATCAAGACCTGATTATAAAGTAGATAAATTTACATGTGGAGTTTCAAGGCTGCAAGAGGAAAAGTTCATGCTTGCATATGAGATTCCAGGTATGTAGATGGTAGAAATAACTTAATTTAAGTTATGAATTAGATTATAGATGTTGCATCTTGAACAGGTTATGATCATATGGCTATAACTTTTGTTGTATAATCTGGATTGAATGATTCTAGTTTTTGTAACTCTCTTAGTCATATACCTAAATTTCTTATGCGATAAAAAGTGAAATTTGATTAGTAGCTATGTAAAAAATAGGTTGCAAATTCGGGTGTGAAAACTGTCTCTAAGCTGGTAGTTCAATTTTAAGTGAAGTAGTCTATGTTTTTTTGCTTATATCTTGAGTTATATATATTGGATTGCCTTGATTATAAAACCAAACTAAACTAACATCTGGATCTAAAATTCTTGCGAAGAAATTGTTCCTAAAATCTATCTTTTTCGGGAGGAAAATATTGGTGTAAATTGAGATAGTGAACTGTCCTAAATGTTTTCAATAGTAGATGATATTTTAATCATAACTTTTTCTATAAGAGTCTGTGATGGTGTTTTTAGGTGGTTTTGAAAGCTAACATCTGGAACTACAATTTTCATGCAGATATTAAAATGAAAATCCATTGGTAATTAGGTATAAAAGAAGAACCAAAACAGAGCATGGAAACTGCCTATAGGGACTGTGCAATTTTTAAGTAAGCAGCTCCTAATCAATTAACTATAACCTTCCTTTTAGAAGTTGGATTTAAGTAATACATAATTATGTGCAAACTTGACATACATCATGCAGACTATAAAGTGCATTAATAATATAAAGTAGGTCGAAAACATTAATCAAAATTGGATTTGAAACTACCTGCTGCTTCTTTTGATTC
This sequence comes from Balakata baccata, assembly GCA_949630135.1. NCBI lineage: Eukaryota > Viridiplantae > Streptophyta > Magnoliopsida > Malpighiales > Euphorbiaceae > Balakata > Balakata baccata. Next base: position 21,590 of record CATIWF010035225.1, read on the forward strand.
CACAATCTCCAATAAATAGGTTGTAACTTCATTTATAGAACTCTGATTTAAATGAAAAAAGAACCTTTTGAAAGCTTAAATATAGCACTATAACTTTCCAAAAAAGCGATAGATTTAATTTTGCTAAACACTAGTTCAAAAAGGGACCACAAAACTGAACAAGTGCAGAAGTTGTAATGAAAATATAAGGTTTTATGATTATGTATCTTAACTATGGTTTTAGATATTAATACATAGTTATGATCATTATAGGAAGTGAAGTAGAGGGTGGGCACAACTACCAAAAGGATTAAGCAAACTTCAAGCCTTATGGTTTTGTTTAGTTGCTCCAAAGAGGTATGTACATAACCACATTTGGGTTTAATTGATGAACCTGCATGTTTTATTGATGAATCTGTGGCTTGTAAATGATGAATCTGTATGTTTTAACTGATGAACCTGTGGCTTCTAAATGTTGAATATGAAATCTTAGAATGCATTATGGGTGATTGTGATGTTGTATATTGTATTATGGAGAATTATGAGGAGGACAAGACCCAATTACTCTAACTAGGACTAGAGTTAGGATAGATGACATGCTATTGAGGGAATCTTGGTACCACTTTAGGCCTAGAGTTGGCCATCATGGGAACGAGACCCATATGTCAAGGGGTTATGCCGGAGTGGCACCCTTGGATACTTGAGTTTTATCTTTATCAGGAGGAGATCCTAAGAGGCTCAAAGTAGCCAAAGTGTCCCATGTCCATTTTAGTCCGGTTAAGAGTATAAGGGTACTAATCTTAGCATTTGAGACTAAGGTACGTGTTAAACTGAATTATGGTTGCGTATGTTATTTGATTGTGATAAGTGATATGATGTATATTTTGCTGCGATGAAATGGAAGATTACTTGAGATATTTCACTTTGTCATGCATGCATATTAAAATGTGTATAATGTTCACGCATATATGTCAATTAAACCTATATTTTGTTGTGTACTACTAAGCATGTTGTACTTAGCGTGTGAATGTTTCACACGTAGGTGTAGATAGTAAGCTGCTGATAATAGAAGAAGCCCACAGAGAGAGAAAGTGAAGGACAAGTTGTTGGGGCGGGTGATACAACTTTATTTTGTATATTTTCTTTTGGGGTTGGGAATTAGCTTTGTCTATCCTTAAATTCATATAAATTTTATATTTTCTATGAATTTGCAAATATTTTGGGCATGTGTGGGCCCTAACTTTTATATTACAAAACTTTATATTAACACTAAGGTTGTAAAACCCGGCCCAGTTATTGAACCGTGAAAGCCAGCGGATCACGGGTTTAAGGTCGAACCGACGTCGAACAGGCCTATGTAGTATTTCCATAAAATATAAGATGTCTCATATATAATAAAACATAATATGTCTTATACATAATAAAAATAGAAGATAACTTATTTGAGATCTTTTCTAGCGTATAAGAATAATATAATATGTCTAATATTCTCTTATTTATTTATTTTTTAAATCATATTTCATATATTTATATAACTAAATATTTAATTAATTATTAAATGTAAAGGTAATTTATAAGTTGAAAATACAATCAGCCAAAATTTTCAAATTGTAAAAGAAAAGTAACATAAAAAAGAAGAAAAAAAATGTCAAAATGAGTGAACAATCCCACATAGAAAAAAGTAAGAATGAAGATAACATATCATTTCATAAATAAAGGTGAATTAATTGTTTAAAAACATGTTTATTTAACCAATTTGATTAGTTTATAGTTAACTCATCTAGTTTTGTGCTCAATTTTTTTTGTTGAACCGGTTGAATTGGGTAGATTGGACCAAATTTAATAATTATTTATTTTTTGCAAAAATTTAAAACAAACCTAGAAAACCGGTCAAAACTGGCCGGTTTCCAATTTTTCAGGTTGAATCGACCGGGTTGCTAGTTTTTCCACTGTGTTGTTTCTCCCCTGGTTTTGGGGGTAAAAATTGCCCGGCCTAAGGGCAGGTTCCCGATTTTTCTGGTCGAACTAGCCGAGCCAGTCCGGTTCTTACAACCATGGTTGACATACCTTTTATAAATTATTTCTTTATATTTCCTTTAAATCATCATGGTCATATTGCAAAGTTGTTTTATAAGAATCAATTTTAAACTCTCATGCATTGCAATATTTCTCTATATAATTAGGAGGGGTCTCCTAATTATATAGTGGGGTATTATACTTGGACTCCATGAAGTCTAATTATCTCATGCACATAAATCTCAACCAATCGGCTCAAAAAGTAGTCTCGTCTGATAGGCAAAAAGTGAGCACACTTGGTGAGTCTTTCCATAATCACCTATACCATATCATTTTTCTTTGGAGTTAGGGGTAACCCCACCATAAAATCCATGGTGATCCGTTCCCATTTCCATTCAGGAATGGTTATTTGCTGAAGTAAACCAAATGGAACTTGATATTCGGCCTTGACTTGTTGACACCTCAGGCATCTAGATGTATACTCTATGATATCTCTCTTCATATCTGGCCACCAATATCGAGTTCTCAAGTCTTGATACATCTTATTACTACCTTGATGCATTGTATACAAAGTCTCATATGCCTCTTTCAAAATTTTTACATTCAAGCTTTTCACATTTGGTACGCATAGCCTATCATTATAGTATAGGCCGCCATGTTCATCAATTCTATACTCAAGTCTCTCCCCTTTTCATATTAATTCCACCATTTTCTGAAATTCCATATCTTAGCTTTGAGCATCTCTGATCTCTTGATCCAAAGTAGCCCTAATGTGTAACTTTACCAAGGTTTTTCGGCTCAAGGCATCTGCTACTACATTAGCCTTTCCGGGATGATAATCAATTATGCAATCATTATCCTTTATCAACTCTAGCCGTTTTCTTTGTCTCAAATTGAATTCCTTTTGAGTGGGAAGATACTTTAGACTTTTATAATCTGTATATATACAAGTAATGAGGCCAAATCTTGAGAGCAAAGATAATGGCTGCCAATTCCATGTCATGAGTCAGATAGTTACATTAATGTGGTTTCAACTGTCTGAAGGCATAGGCTATTACCTTGCCTTGTTGCATGAGCACACATCCTTACCCATTGTGTGATGCATCACTATATATCATGAAATCCTTTCCAGGAATGGGTTGGGTAAGAATAGGTGTTTCATTCAAGATGGCTTTCAAATGATCAAAACTAGCTTGACACTTATCATTCCATACAAACTTGACCTTTTTTTAACAACTTTATTAATGGTAAGATAATGTTAGAAAATCCTCTTACAAACCGTCCGTAATATCTAACTAAACCTAAGAAGCTTCAGGTTTTAGTCATATTCCTAGGTGGTTTCCACTTCAATATTGCTTCCAACTTTACTGGGATCAACTCTAGTTCCCTTTGAAGATACAATGTGCCCTAAAAAGGTCACCTGATTCAACCAAAATTCACTCTTAGACAACTTGGCATATAACTAATGTCCTCGTAAAGTCTGGAGTAAAATTCTCAAGTGCTCTCTGCATGCTCATCTTTGTTCTTGGAATAGACAAGAATGTCATTAATGAATACCACACCAAATTGATCAAGGTAAGGTTGAAAAGTGTGATTTATTAAGTCTATGAATGCCACCAGAGCATTTGTCAACCTAAATGGCATTACTAGGAACACATTGTGACTGTATCTTGTTCTAAAAGTCGTCTTTGGAATGTCCATCCCTTTAATTCTCAATTGATAATATCTCGATCTTAGATCAATCTTAGAGAACACTCATGCACCTCTCAATTGGTCAAACAAATTATTTATGCGAGGCAATGGATACTTGTTCTTAACGGTTATCTTATTTAGTTGTCGGTAGTCAATACACAATATCATGGATCCATCTTTCTTTTTCACAAATAAGAATGGTATACCCTAAGGTGATACACTAGGCCTTATAAAGCCCTTATCAAGCAACTCTTGTAATTGCGCCTTTAACTCTTTCAATTCAATCGGAGCCATTATGTATGGTGCAATAGAAATGGGATTTGTATTTGGAGTGAGTTCGATAGGAAACTCTACTTCCCTTTCTAGAGGTAGCGCAAGTAGTTCCTTAGGGAAAACATCATGAAAATCATTCATAATAGGAATTTCTTCTAGATTTGGCCCCTTCTTTTGCATGTCAAAAATATGAGCCAAGATAGCTTCACACCCTTTTCGGATCATTCTTTTAGCCTTCAACATAGAAATGATTCTCAGAAGTTGAGGAAGACCTTCACTCTTAATCACAATGCTCTTTTGGTCTGTAACCTTGAGAGTGACTATTTTAGAATGACAATCAATCACTACCCCATACTTGGAAAGCTAATCCATGCATAGAATGACATCAAACTCTCTAACTGGAAGCTTAATCAAATCTGTAAGGAACTTCTTCCCTTGGATAAAAATCAGACATTCTTTATATACTTTATTTACCATAGTGCTATAACCCAAAGGATTATTAACTTCGCTATCAAACTCTTAACTTTTCTGCCACCATACTTTCTATAGGAGGTGTGTGAGTACATATATATGAATGGGTGGAACCAGGATAGATAAGTGTAATCAATTCTGAGTCAAGAATGGAGAAAGTGCTAATAATAACATTAGCAACCCCTGAGTCCTCCTTGGCCTTCATGGCATAGACCCTAACATGCGCTCTAGTGAATCCGGGTCAGTTAACGGACTCTGAAACTACTTGACTAGGTTTGCCTCTATTCAGTTGAGTCTTGGCTAGTGTCTGTTAGAGATGTGCCCAAAAGGCAATCGCCTTAAGCACTTAGTGTACACATTCATAAAGGCATATTTTCATTATATTAGTATTCATTTGCATATGAATTGATATAGATCTTAAACTGATTAATGAAAGTCCATGATATGAAACATA